>RJWJ010017146.1:0-33429 GCA_004363605.1 Indri indri
AAATCCCCTTCCATGCCTGTAAGGCCTTACTTGGTCTGACTCCGCCAAATTCCTCCAGCCTAATCTCTCACCAGGCTTCCCTTTGCACTGTCTTTTTAACCTCCCTCCAACCTCCTTTTGCTCCCCACTCTCCCCTCCTGCTCCCCCCTCCCCTCACCCCTGCCCTCCATCCTCCCTGCAGGACTTTCACAAAGGCTGTTCCTCTGCTTGAAATGCTCCCAGTGTCTCCCAGTTAACCCCAACTAATTTTTTATATCTCAGTTGTTGTGTTCCCTCCTCAGAGAAACCCTCTCCACCCTCCCTGACCTTGTCAATCCTCCCTATCGTCCCCCAGACTCCTCCCTTCTCCTCCCCAGCATGAGCAAGGTTGTGGCTTTCCTTTTGTTTGAGACATGATACAATTAAAGACCGTCAGCTCCATGAGGGTAGGGTTGTGTCCGCTTCTGATCACCGTTGCGTCCCTGCTATCCAGCTGGGCGCCTCGTATACAGTAGGTGTTCAATTACGGACTTGCTGACTGCTGCCTGGGGAGAGAGAGCCAGCACACGCAACACAATCAGGAGAGAGGCTGGGTCTGGAGCCCTGGATTTAGGAGCCCTGCTTCGCTCAGAGGTGAGAGCTGAGCGGCGGGGGTAGGTGGTGTCCCTGGAGAAGAATGGAGCAGTGAGGCAAGAACAGGGCAAGGCTCCTCCCCAGAACACCTGAGAGCATGCCAGGGCCCTCTGCCACCCCACGGTGATTAGGGCAGGAGCCAGCCTGGGTCCTGCTGGCTGGAGAGGCTCCTGGGGCCAACCACTCCCACTCGGGCCCACTGGGGCTGAGCTAAGTGGAAACAAATGTTCCCTGGCTTTCCCCCAGCCCAGTCATGGTGGGCGAGCAGCAGCCCCTCCCTCCTCAGCCCTTGTTCCCCGCCCCCTCGTTCACCCTTTCCCCTGCCCCCCTTTTCTTTCTCCCTGGACTGATGGGGTGATTGGGGACATGGACAGGCTTGAGAGATGTGGAAGACCTGAGGCAGGTGGGCTCTGTGGGAAACCGGGGCCTGGGGTGGGGGATTCCCTTGGACAAAGTCCCAGAGGACGTCTCTCAGGGAACTCAGCCCCAGGCCATGAGGCAGGGATAAGACTCTGGCTAAAGCTGGGAACCTTCTGGCTGGAAAGGGCATCCTCATGACTTCAGGTGGGCTGAGGGGAGCTGGAGCAGCGCTGTCTGGGGTATGGAAGGCAGAGCAAAATGAGCCTCCCTCCTTCTCCTCTCTCTGTCTTTCCCTTCCCTCCATCCCTCTGTGGGCTTGGCCTTTCCTCTCTCTGTTCTCCTGGGACCCGGAAACCCAGGGCTCTTAGGAATTCTCAAGGCCTGTCCCCTCCCTGAAGGGATAGGAGTTAGGTCCCGTTGCTGGGGACAGAAGGAGGAAGAAAGGAGAGTAGGGAGGGAGGAGAGGGAGGTTATTGGGAGGGGAAGGGTCACAGGCCCGAATTCCTGGGCTCCTGCAGCTTCAGTCATTCCGAGAAACAAAAAAACAGAGAAAGTGATTTAGAGACAGACAAATAGAGACCGAATTATGGACATGGGAGAGACGTGAAAAGACACAGAAAGACAGCAAGAGAGAATCCGGCAGAGACGGAGGGCTCTGCTCTCGCCCCAAGCGATTCTGATGTTATCTCTCTCCAGCTGCCTCTCCCCTCCTCAGTCCCCATCTCTGCTCCTCCTTCCTCCTCAGCCTCACGGCCAGACACCCATGTCTCTCCTTCTCTTCTCTGTTTTGCACCGGAGCCTAGACGTGGTGTTTACGGGTTCCCAGGACTTAAGGCGGAGCGATGCGGGAAGGGGTGGGGGAGCCCTCTGCCCAGAGGGCAAAGAGTGGGGTCAGATTCGCACCTCCCCATTCATGCTGGGCCACTGTCTTCCCACTCCAGTCTCCTGCAAATGTTCCTCTGCACACATCAGTGCAGAGGTTGTGTGTGTGTGCATACACATGTGTGTGATTTCCAGGGAGGCAGTCATGTGTCTCAGCCTGAGCCAGCCCATCTGTGTGTCTGTCCATACCTGTGGGTGCAAGTTTCCCAGCATTATCCAGGCGAGACCAGGGTGTCCTGTGTTTTCTGTGGGGTTAACTGGAAGCCTGCGTCCAGCTGTTGGTGTGTGTGAGTGTGCATGTGTCTGCACACATGTTGGTTTCTCTTTGTGTGCCATGGTCTGTATCTCCTGGGCCCCCAGCCCTGCTCCTTGGTAAGTCTTCTAAGGTGATAATAGTGGGTTGAAGCCTTAGGAACATCTGAGCTCAACTCTCAAAGGTTTAGGGGGCATAAGGACAGGAGTCCTTGCTCTGGCTCTACCCAGATGCCAGCCAACCCCTAGGTGGGGATGCAGAGAGGACCAAGGGGTGTGGGCAGAAGCAAGTTGCCCTTGGAACCCAAGCCCTAGGAATTGGGGTTTCAGGATCCTGCCCAACAGACTCTAGCCCACCCCTCCCTTGTCCCAGTGCTCTGCAGGCACTACTGGACCAACTGATTGTGGAATGAGACTCTGGGGGGGAAGAATGAAGGTTTAGGGAGTCCAGGGATGGCAAAAGACTCTGCAAGATCTGGCCAGAGTGAGTGCTGCAGGAGGGGTGGGGCGAGCTGTGTGTGTGTTTGTAGGAAAGGTGGGGGTGGGGGCAGAAAGGCCGCCTGCGGGGGAGAAGGCTTCTTGGCAAACGCCCCAGTTTCCTGAGCTGATCCCTGCTCCCTGCCACTGCTCCCAATTCTGTTGTTTCAATAACATCATTTTTATCCACCCCACAGAGAGACAGTGTCTTAGGAGGGGGAGGGGAGGGGCAGGGCTAAGGCATGGGGGAGGGGTGGTAATAGAGAGAGGTTGGGGTTTAGAGGCAACAGGGACAAGATTTGGGGCGCTCCCTCCTCAGGCAGAGGCAGGGCGGTCCTAGAGCCCAGGTCCCCTGATGACAAAGACAAATACATTAAAATTCTTGCCTTGGAGAAGAATGCAGGATAGGGAGAGCATTTCATAATCTGCAATAACAGTAGCAGGGTGGGGCAGGGGTGGGCAAGGGGTTCGGAACCCTGGCAGTGGCTCCCAGGAGGCTAGCCATTGGCCACCTGCAGCCTCCAGGCACCCCCAGAGCCCCCCAGCTGCCCATTTGGCACCATATGGCCCGAGTGCATGCCCAACCTGGGTATGTCTTTGAATGTGCAGTGTCCAAAGTTGGCATTGTCCTGCAGAAACAGCAACTGTGTACACAATTACTAGGTGCGGGGCCGTGTGTGGCATTTAGACACTGTTAAAGGCTAAAGTGGGAGAGGACAACACTGGGAACAGGACCCCTCACTATCTCAGCCACAGCACGCCCTCCCCTTCTCTAGGGTGCCCCAGGCCCTTCACCGGAACTCTCTGTACCCAGTACAAGGGATTGAACTGAAAGAGCCTGGACACCAGGGCCCTGAGGTGGGGCTCCCAGAAAATCCAGGGGCTTTCTCATGGGCCCAGGCCAACGTTTCCCTAGTTCTCTGGTCTCTGCTTGCTCATCCTTCCTTCCCCAGATCACTTCTTCCCCTGGGGGAAGTGGATCATCTTGATCCACTTGTCCACACCTCCTGGAGGAGTTAGGATCTTGTCTTCTCTCTGCTCACCAGGGGTGTTTGTCTCTCTTGGCAGTGACGTCGGTCCCCACATTCAGGTGTTCTCCGACCCTCAAAGGACCACGAGCTTTCTTCTGGGTGCCTGAAGTTTCTGCCACATAGACTTCAGGTTCTGGCTCTGCCCTCCCCACTCCAGGACATCCTTAAAGGTTGAGGAAAGCTTTAGATGGTGGTGGTAGGGAGACTGGCCCTAGCTTCCGAATGTCCCACACCACCTGTCCCTCAGGACCCCTGGGGCACGTCGTTGAGGCCTCTGCCCGCTGCCAGCCGCTTGGCGTGATGAATGGAGCTGTCCCTCCTCCCCACGGGGCCTTTGATCTCCCCCCCCCCCCGTGGGGAGGGGGCCAGGGGCATCAAAGACATTTTTGTGGCATTTGAAAATCAGATAAAGCCATCTCACCTGCAGCTGGCTCTCCCACCCCTTCTGCCGGGGCCAAGTTGGGGGAGGAACTCGAAGAGGGACTCGTGGACACGCGAGGCCCAACTGCAGCGAGTTCTGACCCCTCAATCTCTTGCAAGATTGCGACCTCCGCCGTCCCGCTCACTGACATGTGCGAGCAGCGCTAGAGCACGGGCCCTTGAGAGGCTCCTCTTGCTGTCTAATCTCCCCCCTCCCCGCCTCCCGAACGTGGGCTCAAAGAGCAGGGACGGCTGGGGAGCGAGAGCGGAGGCCTAGGGCTTCCTCCCTTCCTCAGGCTGAGGAAGGCGTGCGGCACTGAGGTGGGACGAGGTAAGAGGTGACTAACTACTCCAGGGTCCGTCAGTCGGGCACTGGAGTCTGACACCCCTCACCAGAGCACCCTGCGCCCCAGGCCAACTTCCTCTCCCGGCCCCCGCGCCAGCATCTCCCTCCGCACCGCCCCCCCCCCCAACTCCCTCATTCCTGGGAAGTTTTCTCTCTTTACAGTCAACAAACCTGTCAAACGTCTCCCTTCCAGCCCGTCCCCCATTCCTCAGCTTCTCTTCCTCCCCCCCCCCATTCCTTCTCCACTCTTCTTCCCCGCCCTTCCTTGCCCCGGACTCCGGGAGGCCGGGGGCGGCGGGGGTTCGCAGTCCCGGAGAGGCGAGAGGTGAGGGGGCGAGGCGAGGGGCGAGGCGGGCGGGTCCCGCAGCCACTAGCGCTCGGGCCCCGCCCCGGCACCCGGCTCCCGCCCTCCGCTGCGCTCCGCGCCCGCCGCCCCGGGGCGCACGGCTAGCTCCCGAGAGTCCAGCCGTCTGACTGTCGCAACTGCCACCCCTTTGCCCCCCGCCCCGGCCCCGCTCCCCTCCCACCCCCGCCCCCGGCTCTGATTTCTTCTCCCGAGCGAGCTCCGCAGGAGACACAGGCGCTGGCTGCCCCGTCCGCTCTCCGCCTCCGCCGCGCCCTCCTCGCCGGGGATGGGCCCCCCCGCCGCCGCCGGAGCCATCGCCTCCCGGCCGCCGCCGCCGTCGTCGAGCTCGCCCTGAAGCCCGGGCCCTCGCGCACGCCGGTTCGCCCCGCAGCCTCGCGCGCTGACCACTCCCGCCGGCCGTAGAGCGGTCACGATGCTGCCGCCCGCGCCCTCCCGCCTCAGGCTGCTGCTGCTGCTGCTCTTGTGTCCGGCGCACGTCGGAGGACTGTGGTGGTGAGTCCCGCGTTCAGCTGTCCCCGCGCGGCTCTGGACGCTCTAGGGTGGGGACCTCAAGACCGCTGGCGAGTTCCGCACCGCGCTCCCGCTGCCTCCGGACTCTACCTGCTCGCAGAGCCCAGCCGCAGGGCAGCGGTGTGGGGGCCCGGGGCGGAGGCGCGTGCGGCTCTCCTCCCGACCTCCGCCCGGGGCACTCCTGAACTGCTGCTTAACCCCCTCGCACGGCACATTCTATTGTTTCCTCCGCCTGTGCAGTCCCCCCCAAAAGTTAGGTGCTCAATCCAGGTTACCAAGGTATTGGCGTGTGGGTAGGGAAGAGCTACCAGGGAGACTGATATCAGAAGAAAAGGATGTGTGAGGAGGGCCCTGGATTTAGGGTTGGGGTCTGGATTTGGGGAAAAGAGAGGAACAAGTTGGGGAGCCACAAGACAGAGAGGGTCAAACAGCTGTCCCTTCCCAGCCCCACTTTGCCTAGCAACCCACCGGCTTCTCTTCGGGCTTCTTCAGAGTGGGCTGTAGTGGCGAGAAAGGGAATGTAAAGGGGAAACTGAGTCAGGACCCTGGCTTCTCCACCTCCTCCTCCTGGAACAAGGAAGAGGAGGAAAGGCAGGAAGGGAACCCAGGGGCAAGGCCCTTCCAGACGTAAGGGTCATGAATGAAAAAAATGTGCAGCGGGTGAGCTCTGGGAACCGGGGAGAGTCCTGGTGAAAGGGAGAGGGGCTGGCCAGCCAAGGGATGGGGGCGTCTTCCCAGACCGGGCCTTTGGACCTGGCCCTAGCTAGGCAGCGAAGGTTGCGGGAGCTCTAGCCTTGGCGGGTGGGGCAGGGGCAGGGGCAGGGCAGGGTAGGTGGGTGCCCGGCCGCAACAGCCTGGAGATGCAGATCCTGAAGACTTTTTTCCCTCCGCAGTCTCCAGAGCCGCAAACACTCGCCTGGAATAGCTCAGTGTTCAGAGAGGAGGGACTTGGACAAGTCCCTCGCGCTGACGGATCAGCCAATCCTAAGAAGAAAGGGTCTTGTCTATTTGCATATCGCCACGTGATTGGCTGGATTCTTATCCTCCACTCCTCCCCCACTGCCCGGATTTGGAAGAGACAGATCCCTCTGTTCTGGAGAGATAAGGAGTAGGATGCTCTCACTGGGAGCGGCGGGCCATGATCCCTCCCTCCTCCGTGATGCGGAGAGACGTCTCTCACCGGTGTCAGTGAGGGGGCAAATCGAGGACGACCCAGGTCCCAGCCAGGGAACATACATCCTTGATCCTTGCTTAGAATCATGCAGTAGTAGCAGCTTTGAAATAGACAGACATGAAATTTAACCATTATGTCTGTGACCTTGGGCAAGTCACTTCCTCTCCTTGACTCCCAGTCTCAGTTGTAAAGTAGAGATGACAGCCTCTCTACCTGGCAGGTTTGCTGGGAAGTTTAGGTGGGACGATCTACAAAATGATCTGACGTTAGGAGGTACTCAGTAGATGTAGTGACTTCTTCATAACCCAGCTTCCCGTGGCTAGGGGTCCCTGGGAGTGAAAAGGGCGATTCATTAAATTTAAAATTCCATTCCAAGCAAAACTTTGTAAAGAGAGCTCTCTCCTGTCACCCCCATACACACCTTTCCTAATTTTGCCCTTTTTCAAGGTGTGGGGACAAGGTCGCTCGCTCCCCAATGGCTATTGTATTTCCTTCCCTCCCTCCTCATCTGTCTAAGTTGTTATTCTTATAGTTAAAATACCACTTCCTCCATGAAGCTGTCACTTTGTCCTGCCTCCAGTTGCCTTCTCTGTGCTGCCACTGTACCTCATACATTGGGCAGCTGTGCTAGTGACTGCATTGTACTGACAACCATCTCCTTTTGAGTCTCTCTGTTCCCTGCTCCTGGAGGGCAGAGCCTTTGTCTTTAGGACTCTCCAGGCCCAGGACAGCACAGGTGCTGGAGATAGGTTTGTGGAGTGTTGTTGAACTGGTTGACTCCCCTTTCTGGGATTTGTATCTGTGGGGGTTCCTTTGTTCAGGAGGGACTGCTGGGTGGGAGCCAAGCCAAGGGAGAGAGGTCTGGTCCCTTGGAGACTGACCCTGAAGCTGGGAAGCAGGCAGTGGGGGAGGAGGGGAGGAAGGCAGGTGTGGGAGAACACAGAGGCCTTCATGGCCACAGCTGCAGGGAGAGCAGGGTGAAGAGTGAGAGGCCCCGGTGATAAGGGTCTGGTGGCTGCCTCACTCAGATGTGTCTCAGACAGAATGTGCCTTTCCTGCCTGCCTGGGCTCCCTCACTCTCCTCTGTCTATTTCTGACACTTCATCTCTTTGGTCTGAGCCCAGATTCCCTTTCCCAAAATCTTGTACTCTACTTACATTCCTGTCCCCACGCCACCCCACCATTGCCCTCCAAGGTCAGGTTTAGGCTCGTGGGCCAAGCATTCCTGTTGGCCTGAGCCTCCTGCCACTCTCCCCATACCCCCCAGCTCCCTTCAGCTGGGAGCTTTTGGGCCAGGGGCTTCCACACTGTTCCTTCATGTCTAACACCTGCTTGATGGCCCGCTTCTCTCTGTTTCTCAGGGAATCCTGGCCAGGTCAGAGCTCCAGCTGTGGCCAGGAAAACACCTGGACCTGCAGCAGCCTACTGTACCCCACTGTGACATTCTAGCAGCAGCCAGGCTGGAAGCAGAGAGGACCCCAGGACCTCCGAGTGACTCAACTGTCCTGGTCAGGAAAGGGGGATTCTGGAGTTGGCTCCAGGACCTGGCTTCAAGTTCTTGAGAAGTTTCCCTTCCACCGTCTTTCACACTCCCCTGCCTTCCCGCAATGCAATGCATGCTTTCTCAGTTCTGCCTCCAGCCTCTCCGTCTGTCTCTTTTCCATCTGTAACCATATCTTTGTGAATCGCAGAATCACAGATTCTAGGACATTGGCCAGGCTCTCTTGAGGTCATGTTGTCTAGCCCACGGCCTCCCAGCCAGCCAGCCTATGCTCTGGCCCTGACGGACCCTGTCTTGAGAGTGAGGCAGAGGGGAGAGACCATGGCTTCCTGGTCACCAGCTCCCCCATCCCCCCCAACTCTGCTCCCTGCTCTCCTCTTGCCCGCTGCCCCCAGGAAGTTCTTTACAACGTCTGATCCATCTTTATTTATACCTTCAATCAGTGGCTGTAGAAAATAGCTCACTTTCGTAGAACAGCCAAATCAATCTACCTTCTTCTCTCTTCCTCTTTCCTCTTTCTGTTTTATATTTTTTATGAAAGAAACTAGCCCTCCCCTTGTTCCACTAGGGAAAACACCACCCAGTCTCACTCCCTTCCCCCATCCCGTCTTTCCTTTCACCCTCCTCCCCCTTCCCTTATGGAAAGGAAACAAGAGCCAGAGGCCTAGGACAGCCTCATCTCTGGCTCCACAGGGAGGCAGGGAAAGGTCCCAGGCTTCTTCCTGACACCCAGGTTTTCCAGCTATCTCTCCCACCCAGGCTGGGCCTGGCCATCCTTTCCTCCTGTCTTCACTGGGGGCCCCTGACTCTTCACGGGCAGTCCTGTTGCTGGCCCCCGCCAAGCCTAGGGTGGGGTGGGGTGGCCATCCATTCCCCCCTCCAGGCCTCCCGCCTTGGCAGCTTCCCCCGGAGGGAGACAATGGGGCTGTGAGCAGAAAAGGGCAGGGGCAAAAGGAGGCTGTCCTGATCCGAGCCAGAGCATGCCCTGAGCCCACCAGAGTCCTGGCACTGTGACATTTCCTGGGGGATACAGCGCCCTCCTTCTTCCTTCTTCGTTCTCATCGGAAGCCAGGAGTTGGTGGGGGGAGGTCAGTGGGAGGCTTGATCACCAGGCCCAGTGAGGGGGATTCCAGAGTGTGCACTCTGATGGAGAAACGCAGCTGTGGAGGGGAGGAGATGAGGGCAGGGCGGATGGCCAGGCCAGGGCAGGCTGGCAGCAGGGCACCGCCAGCCAGAGCAGGAGGCACTCAGGACCACAGGCGCCTGTCCTCTGAGGACGGGTGGGGAGCGCCCCCTAGCCTGAGCCCTCCTTCCTGCCTGGGCAGGGTGCCACCTGGGGCTTCCCCAGAACTGCCTGAGAAGGAGCTGAGCCAAAGGTCTCTGGGAGGGCTCTCCCCCCTCCATCTTGGCCTCTTTGGCTAGTTCCTCCAGCTCTGAGCCCTGTGTTTAATTCGGAAATTAGATCTAGAAAGGACTTAGAGATCACCTGGTCTCATATTCTCGCCTACTCAGTGAGGGCAGCAAGGTCCAGGGACAGGAGGTGACTTGCCCAAGGCCACCCAGAATGTTGGAAGCTGAGATCCAAGGCTGCCTCTGCACTCATCCTTATGTGCAGTGTGGGTGGGGGATCAGAAAAGGGGTATGGGGCCTTCCACAGGTCCCTCCTGCTCTCCCGTCCCATCCTCAGGTGGGCGCCCGCACCCCAACCTGGGAAGGAAGAGGGCTAAGGACAGACTCTGCTCAAGGCGTCCAGTGGAGGCCCATCCGCCCATCCCTTTGCTCCCCCAGCCCTGGCCAGTAGAAGCCCCTGTGCACAGTGATGTCTGTCCAAGAGGGGAAGCCCCTGCCTCTCCCAAGAGTGATGAGGAGGGAAGCGTAAGGAAGGACAGACACAACCAAGTTGGGCCAGTAGGGGAGAGGGGCAGTATGGGGGTGGCTGATGGGCAGTGGGGAGGCAGGGGTTAATGGGGCTGGGGCATCACTGGCTTTGATGTGGTGGTTGGGGTGGGGGTTGGGACTGGGGGAGGGGGAGCAGTAATTACCGAGTTAGACAGAGCAGGACAGGACAGGCGGGCGGGCACAGGCCCGGGCCCAGCCGCCTCAGCAGCCGTCAGGCAACATTTTTCTGCCCCTTCTCCACCGCCCACCTCCCCCACCCCCGTGCAACCCCCACCCACAGCCCCAGGGCTCAGGGCTCCCTCTGCTGGCTCCTGGGAGGTGGGGTCAATCTAGGGACTTTGGGAGTGGGGGCGGGGAAATAGAGGGAGGACAGCTATGAGACCATTCAGAGAAGGCTGAGTGTCCAAAGGGCCTCTGACCCCTTCAGCCTCAATAATCCACCAGGAGTGCCTGCTGGGAAAGGGGGGAGGGTCCTCTGGGTGCAGCTGGTCTATGAGCAGGGCCAGATGGAGCAGGAGGGAGAGTTGGAGCAAAGGGTGTTCTCAGCAATCCACCAATGCTGCCTGCACCTGTTTGTCCTGCACTGTGCGGGCCTAAGGGATGTGTAAAAGTGTGAGCAGGAAGACAAAAAATAGTTGTCGAAGGCCCCCCTCTGGACAGGTCCTTTACATATGTAACCTGGAAGGAGGCAGGTATTATTTCCATTTTACAGTTGAGAAAACTGAGGCTCAGGAAGTTAAGTCTCATAATCCATCCAATAAATGCTAAGTGCCAATTCCACATGCTAGGGACTCATTCAGATCACAGAACAAGCAAACGGCAGAGTCCAGACCCAAGCCCAAGTCTGGTGGATCCCAAAAGCCCTGAGTGTACTCTGCTAATGACATCATGCCCACTTGTGAGATTTTTGTCTTTAATGAATTTTCTACCTAATGGGAGAGAGAAGACCAGCAAACGTGAGAAGTTAATTATGCCACTGGCAGGATAACAAGCACCTGCCAAATGAGTGACACCTGGAGTGATGGGGGTGTCAGTACAGGCTGGGGCCCGGGGGGGCTCCTTAGGGCAAGTGGGATCAGAGGTGAGTTTGGAGAGATGCCGGCTAAGATTTGACGATTTAGGGGTGCAGAGGGGGTGGCTCGGAGTCCAGAAACTTCGTGGTGTGATCTGGGATAGATTCAGTTAGGCATCCCTGCTAGGAGTAAGGGGCTATGTGAGGGATGGTGTGGGAGGGAGGCCACCTGTGTTTTCCTTCCAGCACTGTTTGGTGTTTTAAATAATTGCCTAACTTTTCTTACAATGGAGATCCTTCCACCAAGTGGCCAGCCTCTGTCACCTCTCCTTTCATATTTGTTCATCTGCATAACAAGGGTGAGGTGGGTGGGGCTGGACTGGATGTTCTCTGGCATTCTCTTTGGCCCTTAGAATCCAGAGGCAGAAAGGTAAGGTTAGGCCAGTGCCCTGGGGCCTCCAGGGCTTAGGTCTACAGATGTTGCCAGTAGGAACTAGCTGGCCCCTGATGCCACTGATCCTATCAGCCATGGTCCTTGGGAGGGAGATCTTGGCGCAGGCCAATCCAGTTAGGATGACCAACCCTAGGCTCGTCCCTTCTGGTCTGCACGCTCATTTCTTTCAGGTCTGGCCTCAGCTTTTCTGTGCCCAGGAATGGCTGCTGATTAGGTCCTATATATTGTGCATTCCCTACCCCTGCTGTGCTCCAGGCTCCAAAGGGGCACATCTTCTTCAGGCCAATGCAGACCCAGAAGTGCAAAAATGCAGAGTTCATTCTCTAAGGAAGCAGAAAGAAAGGAGGGAAGGGATGTAAAAGGAGAGGGGAGGTGGAGGAGTTGTTTCTTGATGTGGAGTCAAATGTTAAAGTTGGAGGGGCTATGTGAGCCTCTCATGCTAACTCTTTATTTTTCTGAAGCCCAGGAAGAGAACTGACTTGCCCAGAGTGGCTCAGGTCACACAGAGCTGACAGAAACCAGGGTTCAGAAGCAAGGCTTGGTGTTTTGCCCAGTGCCCCCTGCCATGCCCCTTCTGGAGTTTCATTTCCTATGTATTTAGGATGGGAGCGAGGACAGGAGGGCAGGGAATGAGCTGGTCCCTTGGGATTCTAGCTGCTACTACTGCCCATCCTCCTCCTGGTCAGCTCGTAAACAAGTCTAGTTCCCAGGCAGCCAGCCAGCCTGGGGAGCCAGGCCCAGACCAGAAACTGGCTCTGGGCAGCCCCTCAACCCCAGCCCCAACTCCTGACAGGCCCTGCTCTTCCCACCCCTCATGATTCCTTCCCTATCTCTATCCCCTGGGAAGCAGACTAGGTCAGGAGATTTTCAGGAGATTTTCGCCTTTCTGCCTTGCTTGTCCCTACTCCCTCCTGCTTTCCTAGGAGAAGAGGAGGGAGAGGAGAGGGATGGGGCAGAGTAACCTTGGGAAGATAAGGCCAGTCAACCTTGGGAAAGTAGGGAGTTAGCAGAGGGCATGGGTGAGGAGGCGGACTGAGGAACTTAGCAGCAGGGGCAATAGGGGTGGGGAGGATGAGTTTGCAGAGCCCCGGACTCCCAGGTGGAGTCCTAGACATACAAGTCCAGGGGAGGAGCTGGACAACTGCAGAGAAGACTTATTCTCTGCCTCCAGATCCCAATGGGGGAAAAAATGTCTGAAGAAATGAATTAGAAGTCATGAAGTAACATGTGGACAAGGGCTTGGGCTCAAGTGAGGACCTTCTCCCCAGATGGCTCATTCATTCATTCAAAAACATATATTAGGCCGGGCGCGGTGGCTCACGCCTGTAATCCTAGCACTCTGGGAGGCCGAGGTGGGTGGATCGTCCTGAGCTCAGGAGTTCGAGACCAGCCTGAGCAAGAGCAAGACCCCGTCTCTACCAAAAAGAGAAAGAAAAATTAATTGGACAGCTAAAAATATATATAGAAAAAATTAGCCGGGCATGGTAGCGCATGCCTGTAGTCCCAGCTACTCGGGAGGCTGAGACAGTAGGATTGCTCGAGCCCGGGAGTTTGAGGTTGCTGTGAGCCAGGCTGACGCCACGGCACTCGCCCCAGGCAAGAGAGTGAGACTCTGTCTCAAAAAAAAAAAAAAAAAAATATATATATATATTAAATGGTGTTCATTGTAGTTTAATATATTACATATACTAATATTATTCATATTTAACATCGAATCCATAATAGGCAAATTTTAATAATAAAAATTAGGGGAAATATGAATTAAGAACCTAAAAATCTGCCAGGAGAGACAAAGGAAAATAAGACAGACTTTACTCTCAAGGAGCTCATAGTCTTGTCTACTGATGCTGTACAACCATGCTGGAAGCTGCCTCAAATCTTTTTATAATTAGTTGGGATAGACAGACAGATCAGAGAGACTGATCAACTCTCAAAGTCACTGGGCCGTTGGGAACCTACCCCAGCCCACTCTCCACTGCTCCCTCCCTTGTTACTTCTCTAGGTTGGGAAAGGGTGGGGGCTGGTGCTGGGCAGGTCCTAAGTACATGGAAGGAAGATCTGGGCTGTAAGTCTCTCCCCTGAGGAGAGATATCTGGTTCCTGAACTACTTGGGTAGGGATGATGACAGCAACCTGATCATGCGTGTGTGTGTGTGTGTGTGTGTGTGTGTGTGTGGGATGGGGGGTAGTAGTAGACCTTAAAGGACTGAGCTTACACATCTTTCTGCAACCACCTCTTTAAACATCTCACTCCTCAGTGTTGAGAGTTCTGCCTTAAGACCTAAATTCTTCTTGCTGCTATTTAAGACCATTACATCTCATTGTTGTGGGGCCAGAACATGCCTGGGCAGCCTGTGCTTGTGGAGCAAATGGGGACAGTGGGGTGGATATGTACTAAAGCAAAACCAAAAAGCAGGCCACCTTGACCTTTGGCACTATTTACTACCACCATTCTTCTCTACAATTTCTATCTCCTGGTGCCTCTCCTCCCCACCCAGGGTCCTTTTTCTGCCCTCTGCAGAAGGGTTTTTGGGTGGTCTTAAATTACTCCTGGTTCCCAAGTGCTCTGCTCACTTATTCTCTAAGACAGGGATCCCAGCTAAGTGTTCAAATAGAAGCAATGTGATTAAAGCAATTCCCCCCAGGTATGAATCAGTACTTGACTTAACCTTCAGGGGTCCGGAATACGGCAGCTCTCTCCTCAGGCCGAGTGAAGGCCAGGAGTGGAGGAATTCCTGAAAGTGTGGGGAACCTCCCATGAAGTCATCACCCACTAAGCCAAACACTGTCCCCCTTCCCCAATCAGCTATGTCACCCCAGTGTGCAGGGCTTGGCTCCCTGCCATCCTGCTCTGGGAAGCCCACAGACCCTGGAACAGGAGAAGAGTCAGTGTCACCTACTTCCCAATAATGCTTCAGAGACTTGGTCCCCAGCTCCTTCCTTCTGCTCCCCAGTTAAGGGAAGCAGAGGATGTTAGGGTGGGAGAGCCCACCTTAGAGATCAAAGCCCAGCCCTCCCATTTTATAGGAGAAACTCAGGCGTGTGTGTGTGACTTTCCTCAGAGGTTCCATTCCCTAGCCATGCTAATATCTCATGTCATTCTATCTCCCTGGAATTGGCCCTGCCTTTCATCAGATCTGTTCAGCTGATACATATCCAGTTTGTGGTCCACTAGTACCAGATCCTTCCCTGACACTGCCTCCTTGTTTTTGGTGTCTCCTTATGACACATGCTTTCTTTCCCTTCACAGCCTTCTTGATCTTTTGTCTGCTAATTTTTTCCTTGTCTCCCTTTTGGGCTAGGCCTATTGAATTTTAACCTTGGCCTACCTGGCCAGCTGCCTTCACCGTTTTTTTTTTTTTTTTTTCTTGAGACAGAGTCTTGCTCTGTTGCCTGGACTAGAGTGCCATGGCATTGGGCTAGCTCACAGCAACCTCAAACTCCTGGGCTCAAGCAATCCTTCTGCCCCAGCCTCCAGAGTAGCTGGGACTACAGGCATGTGCCACCATGCCAGGCTAATTTTTTCTATATATTTTTAGTTGTCAAGCTAATTTCTTTCTATTTTTAGTACAGACAAGGTCTCACTCTTGCTCAGGCTGGTCTTGAACTCCTGACCTTGAGCAATCCTCCCGCCTCAGCCTCCCAGAGTGCTAGAATTACAGGCATGAGCCACCAGGCCCCACCGGCTGCCTTCACCTTGAGTCGAATTCCTATAAGGATTTATTAATGAAGATGTACACAGAAAGATAAGACTGACTCCTTGCTCTATAGCAATTTTCAGTCTAGAATCTTGTTAAGAGGGGACACAGACATGGAATGGTAAGAGATGCAGACAGGAATATCGAGCTCAATTGGGGGTAGGGTGGGGAGGCATGTCATGGCTGTGTGCTGAGTGAGGCTGGTCTTCCTTCCCTCCACCCCAAGCCCTTTTGTTGGGTTACACCCCTAACCTGATGTTCTCTGCTCCCCAGGGCCGTGGGCAGCCCCTTGGTCATGGACCCTACCAGCATCTGCAGGAAGGCACGGAGGCTGGCTGGGCGGCAGGCCGAGTTGTGCCAGGCTGAGCCGGAAGTGGTGGCAGAGCTAGCCCGGGGCGCCCGGCTCGGGGTTCGAGAATGCCAGTTCCAGTTTCGCTTCCGCCGCTGGAACTGCTCCAGCCACAGTAAGGCCTTTGGCCGCATCCTGCAGCAAGGTCAGTGTGGGGAGGAGGTGGGAGTGGGGGTGCTTTCTTCTCGCTGGGGGACCAGAGGAGATGGGAGCTGGTTTGGGGAAGCTGCCTGAGCCCCACCTCCCCGCTGGGATCTGGGCACCCTGCGCGACCCTGTCTCCCAGGCCTTTCCTGGGGCCACCACACCGCCCCGCCCACCTCAGGCCCCGAGCCTCAGCCGTGGTCCTGCGCTCTGACCGCCCTTCCCTGCACCCGCAGACATTCGGGAGACCGCCTTCGTGTTTGCGATTACGGCGGCGGGCGCCAGCCACGCGGTCACGCAGGCCTGTTCCATGGGCGAACTGCTGCAGTGCGGCTGCCAGGCGCCTCGTGGGCGGGCCCCACCCAGGCCCTCTGGCCTGCCCGGCACCCCAGGGCCCCCCGGCCCCGCGGGCTCCCAGGAAGGCAGCGCCGCGTGGGAATGGGGAGGCTGCGGCGACGACGTGGACTTCGGGGATGAGAAGTCCAGGCTCTTTATGGACGCGCGGCACAAGCGGGGACGCGGAGACATCCGCGCGTTGGTGCAACTGCACAACAACGAGGCGGGCCGGCTGGTGCGTACGGGCAGGAAAGTGGAAGTGCGTGTGGGGCGAGTGTGGTGTGTGTAGGGGCGTGTCTGTGGAAGTGTGGGCGCGAGTGCGGGTGTGTAGGTGTAGGGGTGTGTTAATGTGTGTGGGAGTGAGCATGGGCTGAGGGGCACGCGTAAGATTGGCTGAGGGCACGGATGAGCATGTTGGGGAGGCTCACATAGAAAATGCGGGGTGCCTGCATAGAAAAGGGGTAATTTGGGGGTCTGGGAAGGCTTGATGCTGGGTGGTACGGTGGGCAGAGTGGGAAGAGGACACTCGGGGAACAGCACTGAGGGCCTGTAGGGATCCAAGGAAGGGAGGGCACAGCTCTGAGACAAGACAGGTGAAGCAAAGCTTGAGGTGCCAGGGCAGGGGCAGGGGAAGGATGAGGGAGCAGGGGCAGGGGAGGAGAGGGGGGAGGCAAGGCTGGGGATGAAAGATAGAGAGAAGCTGGAACAAAGGTCTGGGGCCTGGAGGTAGGGAAGACAGGGGGAGTGAGGGAGACCTAGAAAGGGCTAGAACAGGCTGAGGGTGCAATGGGCTTGGAAAGGAGTGAAGGATAAGGAGCCAATCCTGGGGTCAGGCAGAGGCCAGGCGCCATAACTGATGCTGGGCACTCGCCAACTGGCTGCCCTGCAACCCCCCACCCCCCAGTCTCACCTGCCCAGAGCCATGGCAGCGTCTTCCCTCTCCTCTGCCATGAGGAGGACCCAGGAGCTCTTGTTTAAGGGCAAGAAGCCTGACTGGGTGAGGTGGTTCCAGGAGGGAGTCAGGAGAGATGTGGGGGGCAGGGGGACACATGTCTGTAGGTCAAGTTGGCCCTCCGACTCTGAGCTTCCAGAATTGATTTTCCTGGATCATCTAACCCATAAATCTCTAGTAGGGTTGTGAATCTTAGACCCCAGCTTGAGACAAGAACAGCAAATAAGGGGGAGGGCTTCTGGGTTCCCTTCTCTGTAGTGCAGTCCCAGTGGGCCCTCCTGCACCCTATACCTCAGGTCTAGGGTCCTCTAGGGACACCCCCACACACACCCTGTGTCTTCTAGGGTTTGGGGCCTGAGGCATCAGGTGGGGGGTTGGGGGGAAGGGGCCCAGAGAATAATGTCCAGACAGGCCCACATACCTGTTGGGGAGAGTTGGGGAGGGGTGGCGTAGACAGACGCCCAGGCGACTGGCTCTGCATCTCTGCGTCTCTGCTCAGCTCCTGCCTGGGGCCGTGGGGGGCAGGAATGAGGGGGCTGGGCTGCCAAGAGGCCTAGGCTTAGACAGCTGCCACCTCTCCCCCTCCTCCAGAATCTCATCCCTGCCGTCCATTCTGCTTTCTTTCCCACCCCCTGTCTTTGGATCCTGGAATCTCTGCGCTACATACTGTCCTCCCACTCCCCACTTCTCTTACCCCTACATCCTTTTTCTTCCTTTCCCTCCTTTCTCAACTGTCGCTTCCTTGCTTTCCTGCTCCCCACCTTGCGCTTTTTTTTTTTTTTGGTCTGCATTTTCCTCTCTTCTGTTCACCTACCACCCCCCCATCTTATTTTCTGTCCGTTCTGTGTCCCCCTCCGCCCGTCCCTCTGCTCCCCGCAGGCCGTGCGGAGCCATACGCGCACCGAGTGCAAGTGCCACGGGCTGTCCGGCTCGTGCGCCCTGCGCACCTGCTGGCAGAAGCTGCCCCCGTTCCGCGAGGTGGGCGCGCGGCTGCTGGAGCGCTTCCACGGAGCCTCGCGCGTCATGGGCACCAACGACGGCAAGGCCCTGCTGCCCGCCGTCCGCACGCTCAAGCCGCCCGGCCGCGCCGACCTCCTCTACGCGGCGGACTCGCCGGACTTCTGCGCCCCCAACCGGCGCACGGGCTCGCCGGGCACGCGCGGCCGCGCCTGCAATAGCAGTGCCCCGGACCTCAGCGGCTGCGACCTGTTGTGCTGCGGCCGCGGGCACCGCCAGGAGAGCGTGCAGCTTGAGGAGAACTGCCTGTGCCGCTTCCACTGGTGCTGCGTAGTGCAGTGCCACCGCTGCCGCGTGCGCAAGGAGCTCAGCCTTTGCCTCTGACCCGCCGCCCGGCCCCTGAACTCACTGCGCAGAGCCACCTCTCGCACCTGCCGGACCTCGGGGCTCCTCGGGGCTCCAGCTCCCGGACTGGCCTCTCCTTGCCCAAGGCCATCTTCCAAGCCTCTGGAAACGGCGGGGGGCTTGAGAAGTCCGGCTGCCCGCGAAGGCTACGGGCGCCTGGCAGCCCCTGAAAGGCGCTCGGGGAGTTTCTGAGGGAGGCTATACCGGCTCTTCCTGCCTAGGCCCCCAGGTGGAAACCAAAAAGCCAGTCTCTAGGCCTCTGGATGTGGGGCTCCTCCGAACTGCAGGCCATGGGATGGGCAGGTGAATTTATTATCAATAAAGATATTTAAACCAATAGGACTGGACCCACAGTTTGGGAGGAGGCTGATCTCCTGTGGGCTGCCAGAGGGCCAGGCTCTGGAAGCAGTGTGTAAAGGGAGGTAATTTTGATGGACCTAGGGTCTCGGGGTCATTATGCTGGGTCTCTGTCCCAGTCCTCTCCAACTGGGTTGGGTTCTCCTGGAAACCCTCCCTTGGCATTCTTGTTTACTCTTGTCACACGTCTGGGGCCTGGATCTGCAAGTGGGGGAAGAAATAGTGATTCCTCTTTATTAAAGGGACAAAGTGAAAGGGAGAGTCTAGGAAAGGGGACCAGAAGCCTCTGGTGGTGTGCTCAGCTCTGGGGCGAGCCCTTGTGTTAATATTTAGGAGACTGTGTCTGTTTCTGTGACCCCTGGGGAATTCAAAGGTAGACTTTTAAGACCATGCAAGCCCATAGGATTAAAGCACTTTATAAACTGTATAATGTGATGGAAATATGTTATTAACAATGCCAGATTTTGTTACTGTCAAAACTAGCTTCACCACCATTAACATTGCAAAGACTGCCAGAACAGCATTCTAATCACTCTTAGAGTGAGAGGAAGTGAATTTGTCTTGGGCCTAAGAGATCTCCAGTGATCTTGGTCCTCTCCATGTGTCTAGCTTGGGCTTCCTCACAGCATGGTGGCCTTAGGGTAATTGGACTTCTTACAAATGACTGACTTTCAAAAGAGAGTGTACCAAGCTTGAAGGCAGAACCTCTTTTTAAGGTCCGGTTTGGGAAGTTCCATAGCATCACTGTCATTCTCTATTGGTTGAAATAAGTCACAGAGCCGGCCAAAATTCAAAGGGAGAGGAAATAGCTTACACCTCTCCATGGAAGGAATGGAAAAGAATTTGCAGCCATTATAATCCATCCCACACCCTCATAGGATTGTTGGAAGGATTTTTTTTTCTTTGAGATATGCAAACACTTGACATAGAATTTGACACATAATAATTTATGTCAAATTTATGTTTAATAATTGGTAGTTACTGTGAGAATAAGTATAGAGAGGTGATGCTTTGCAGGTATTGAGCAGGCCCTGATTGCAAATGAAGATACCCAACTTTTAGCCAAGGCCAAAGGGAATTAGTGAATGGCTCTTACACCTGGGAAGTGCAGGGATAAATCTGAATGCAGGTACAGCTGAAATCAGGGGCTCAAATGATGTCATAGGTTTCTGTCATCTCCTTACCTCATTGCCCTTGTATCTGTCATTTCTGCCTATCTCTGCCTATCCTGGCATGCTGTCCTCATTCTCTCCTCAGCAGACTTTCTCCACGTGACAGCTCTATGCCTACATTCTTAGAGCTGTTGATTTAAAAAAAAAAAAAAAGACTGGCCTTCCCAGTTATCTCCTGCAGAAGGCACAAGGAAGACTCCAATTCATTCAGCTTGGTCATTTGCCTAACCCTGAACCAATAATGGTGTTCAGGGAGATGTACTACCATGACTGGGATTGGCAGCCTCCTAAAATGGGGTGGGGGGTGGGGCACAGGAAGGAAAGCAGAGTTCTTCAAATGAAATGGAAGGAATCGGAACTCATCCTGGATGAGCTTAACCATGCTGTCCAGTACGTCCATCCTTCCCCCACAATGCCCCACAATGTCAGGCTGCAGTGGGAAGAATGGGGCATCTGGGTTTTCCTTCCTGCCTCCTCCTGGCTCCCTCAGGTCAAATGCCTGGGCCTTGGGGAAATCATGAAGAATTTGGACTTAGAACCTTTTGACCAAAGGAGACTCTGTTAACTTACCAAGGGGCAGAGTGGAGAGTGGAACTACATTGTGGGCCACGCAGAGAGAAATGAAGCTCCCTGAGGGCAGGATTTATAATCATCAGTCTGCCTTCCCCAAAGCTCTGTGCTTACCTTTAAAAAAAAAAAAAAAAAAAAAATCCTGCATTTCTCTCAGGGACCACCAGGGGGCACGCAGAGCCCAGCTTCCCTGTTAACAGGGAGTGACAGGACCTGCAGGACATCTGGGGAACACAGAGAGTGGTGGGTAGGACACGGCGGGACTGGAAGGAAGCAAGGAGACCTGTGGATCACTTGGATCAAGTTGCCAGGGTCCCATACTGTCTGGGACCTCTGGGCTGGCCCAGGCAAAGGGCCGGGACTCCAGGCTACCAGTCTCTACCACTGTCAGGTACTTCGGGGGTAAGATGGGGTGGGTGATGCTGGATATCTTTCTCCATGATGCCACAGAGGGAAACTGGGGCAGTGGCATGAACTAACACCACCCCAAGCAGGTTAAAAGGAGTTCAGAGGAAGTAGTATGGTACTGTGAAAAAGGCCTAGTTTGCTAGCTTGACTTCAGCCAAGTCAGTTAACCTGTCTGAGCCTCAGTCTTGCTGTCATGAAGTAGGGGTGCCTGATCTTAGTACATTGTGAGAGTGCATTTCAATTTTTAAACTGCTAGCCACTTGTTCATGGTCCATCTTCTGTGATCAAGCCCGGAAAGAGTCTGGGAACTGCCTTCTGTGAAGGATCAGTGCAGGCACCATTGGGCCATTAGCCTGGTCCTCTTTGGGCTCAGAGATGGCCCATTGCTCTCATACTGCTGCCTGGGAAGGGGTTGCAGGCAAAGCTCAGCCCCATCACCATCACCCCCCTTGCTCACCCAGCTGCTCAGCCCCAGGCACGGTCTGAGCCATCAAGGTCCCCTGCTGGCTGGGTAGTGGGGAACATATGGAACTGGGGAGATGGGGAAAAAGTGCACAGAGGCACCCCAGATGTGTGCATGACCACATCAGGAACAGGAGGAATGCAGGCAGATGGGTGAGGAGGCTGGGTGGAAGGCTAGGATCAGCTTGAGGCCAAGGGCTGAGGAAACATCTCCCTTTCCTTTCAATGACCAAACATATTAGGAGCTTGGGAGACTGAAGCAGCAAGCTATTCCCCCTTACCTTGCTGGGGAGGAGGTCCCTGGGGCCTGGACAATGGGACAAAGAGCCCTCTGTCAGTCTGGGTCTACTTCCCTCTCTTCTTCACCAAGACAAACTTCAGCTGAGCATCAGGACTGAGCCAGGGCTGGACTGGGCTAGGCTAGGGCTGTGAGGGTCCCACCTGTTCCCACCCTGGTGCCTCCCCCTGGCCCTCCTTTCCTGCGACCTCCTCCAGAGCTGCCACAGCTGGAACCATTCTCCAAGCTGCCTTTCATCCCTGGTGCTCCCCCACCCCAGTGGCCCCTGTAATTGTGGTCTCGGGCGGCGGCTGCGGGGGCTGGGGCTGGGCTGAGGGCCAGAGCAGGGACAGGGCTGGGGCTGGGACTGGAGGCTGCTGATAGGGGCTTGGCCATGGTGTGGGTCATATGGGGTTGGGGCCCTAGCTACAGACACTGTCTCTGGGCTTCATCTGCATACATGCCAAGGCTCTGCGCCTATGTATACCCTCTGCTCCCTGGACTGAGAAGTGCCCCAGACTTGGGCGCTCCTAGGCCCTCATGATGTCAGGCCAGAACTACGCCTGAATACAAGCCTTGGGAGACATTATTTGCCTTCCGGGTTTTTCAAAGAAAAGGTCTTTTCTGTCTTCATTGCACTTCTATATTTTATGCAAAGTGGAGGTGGGGGAGCAAAGAGACCCTCCCTCTTGAGAGGGAGGCCAAAGGGAAAAATCAGCTGCTCGGCCAGGTGAGCAGTGTTCCTCGAAGGTAGACCCCACTGAAATCCCTTGGGATACTGGTTAGAAATGCAGAACCCCAGGCCTTCTCCCTGGAAAGGCTGATTCCGCTGCATGGGGCGTGGAATCAGTATTTCCCACAATGACCTCCCCCAGGGAATACATATGATGCCTCAAGCGTGGGAAACGCTAATGTGAGCACTGGATAGGGAGCAAGGAGGTCTGTGACTGGATTATGAACCCCTTCTCTGTGTCATGTTGGGCCTGTTCCTAATCCTTTCTGGGCCTCAGTTTCCCCAACAGCCAATGAGATCAAGACTCTCCAGCCTACTGCTGCCCTCTCCCATCCTGGGTTCTTGCCTCCTTCCTGTGCTGAGTCTGGTCCTACCTTGTCCCTACCCATTCCCTTCCCGAACTCTAGTCCCAAGCTGTCCCTGTCCCTGTAGCATGGTGGGGAAGAGTGGGGAGGACAGGGGGCAGCTGGGGTCAAATAAGGCTCTGGCTGACGCAGTCTGCTTCCTGCCCCCGGCTGTTTTCCTGCTGTCCAGCCAGACTGCTCCCCCCAACTGCCCCACCCCCACCCCCAGCAGCCTCAAGCCCTTAATTCCTGACAGCTGCAGTGGCTGCCGGCAGAGACGGGGGAAAGGAGGGGGAAGTATGCTGTCAGCCTGCTGTTGTTCGGGCTGCCCCCACCACCTGATAGTCTGGGGACAGGGAAGGCCCCACCCCTCTCCTCCAATTCCCTAGGGATGGGCAATTCCAGGAATGGGCCCCTTTTGTCTGAGCCCAGAGGCTCTGTTGGAGTTCTGTCCCTAAGCCAGGAGGGGCTCTCTTCAGAGAGAGGGGGCACTGGGGTGGGAGGGATGTATGTATATAGAGTGGGAGCCTTGTGCCCATTTTACAGAGGATACTGAAGCCACTGCAAGGGTAGGATTCACTATCAGGCCTGGTTAGAACCAGAAACAGAAGCCAGAACATTTCTCCTTCTGGCTCTCAGGCCTTTGCCTGGGCCTAGCACATTTGCTCTCCATTGAGGAGGGGCCCAGTGTTCAGCTGGGGTTGGGGGACAGGAAGGGATCCCAGAGAGAACTAGGCCTAAGCCAGGAGGCTGGTATTGGGGCACTCCTAGGGGACCATGTGCAGGTGGGGCCAGGGCAGGGTCAAGGCAAGACATCCTCAGGCACAAGTGAGCAGCACTGGCTGCATTGGGAGCAGGAGAACTGGATTCAATTTCAGCTCTTCCACTAATTTGCTGTGTGACCTTAAGTAAGACATGACCCTCTCTGAGCCTCAGTATTTTGTGACATAAAAGGGGGCTAAATAAAATGACCTCTTCCAGGATTAAAAGGCTCTCTAATCCCCCCTCCCAGGGTGTGCCACTCCAGGGTGCTCTGCTACAAAATAAGCATTTACTGGAGGCCTGACCTGACACTTTCGCCTTCATTGGCTCACTGACTGGATTAAGTGGGGTTTATTAACCTCATTTCACAAAAGGGCAGAAGGTGTCTCAGTGAGCCAGAGGCACCTGTTTAAGGTCACACAGGAAAAGAGAGAAAGAGCCAAAGGCCGCCAAACCCCTTTGCAGGACCCCACACCTACCTCACACACTGCAGGCCTGGGGGAAGTCCCTCCTCAGGTGAGCAAGGCGAAACAGAGGGGCCAGCCCCTCCCCTGCAGTCCCTGCAGGTGTGTGTGTTGGGGTGGGGTGGGCGGGGGCGCTCCTCGGCAGCTGCTTCTCCGCCAGGCACACACACCTCACGGTAACACACACCTTCCCCCGCACAAACCAGCGCCCCGCACACATGCGTACCTGCGCACAGACCCCACCACCTCTCCTTCCCCGCCCTTGGCACAGCCGCTCCCACCCCCAGTCCCAAGCGGACGCAGTGGCCTCAGGACGCGTACACGCCTCCACCCCCCCAGTCGTGACGTCACGTGGGGTAGAGCCCTGAGACACTAAATGGGGGGGGGGGAAGGGGAGGCGGCAGAGCTCCCCGAGCGGGACAGTCACTCACTCTCCGGACGGTGGGGCCGGGCACCGACAGCGCCGCGCCCCCCAGCCCGCCTCGCACGCCCTTGGAAGCGCAGGCTCCCGGCGCTGCGCTGGGGGGCTCCCCAGCACCCCGGCCTCGGGGCCCCAGCCTGTTGCACCTCCGGGCCCCCCTTGTCCTCGAGAGGCACCGGGAGTTGTGGAAGGGGGGCCTCGGGAAATTCCCCGGACCCCTGTGCCAGGAGGTGCCCGGTTCGCCCGCTCTTTACCCTCCCCCCACCCCACCCCCCCGAGGGCGGTGCCCGGGGGCGCTGCCCCATGGAGCGGGGAGGCGGGCGCCGTCTACTCCGGGAGCCCTGACCCGAGTCGGAGCCGTGTGTCGCAGCCGCCCCTACCCCCGTCGATCATGCGCCGCCGCCCCTGGCTCGCCAGTCCCACCGGGCTGTGAGCCCCCCACTTCCAGCCCGTCACGGCCCACGCGCCATGGGCAGCGCCCACCCTCGCCCCTGGCTGCGGCTCCGACCCCGGCCCCAGCCGCGGCCCGAGCTCTGGGCGCTCCTGTTCTTCCTACTGCTGCTGGCTGCTGCTGTGCCCAGGTGAGCCCTCACCTCATGCTCCGCCTCCTGGAGAGCTGGGACCCTGGGGGGCGGCCGCAGGGGCCTGTGGTGCTCCTGCTGGGGCAAAAGACCCAAGAAAGAGGGAGGGACAGGGTCACAGGAAAGTGCTGGTGTCAAAGGAAAGACAGTGAGCACCCTCACAGGAGGGAGTTGCACCGGTGACAGGATATGAGCAGTCCAGAGAGTCAGGGCAGTGCCCAGGAGAGTGATGGCAACTAGGAGGGGAGCTGTATGTCGGGGAGAGCCAGTGCCAACCTGGAGCCCTTTCCATGTTGGGGAATGCACCCCCACCGCAGGAGTCAGCTCAAGCTGCCTCACTCTACCTTGCAGATCACCCCCTGGCAGGGGAAGGGGTGGGGGGCAGGCTTGAAGGGGTAGTCCAGTTGGGGTCAGTGAGAAACTGCAGCTGGAAGAGCTGTGTGTATCTGTGTGTGTGTCTGTGTGTGTAATATCAAGTGAGCCCATGATCCCAGTAAGCTGTGTCAGTAAACAGCAGTTTATATGTGTGCACATGTGTGACTGTGAGATCTCATGGGTCAATGTATGTTAAGAGAACACATGTGTTAATGTGTCTTTGTGTGTGTCTGTAACTATGACTGATGCAGTGTGCATGTGTGTACGTGTTCCTGGGTCTGTGTGTCCACCACAATGTGTGCAGATGTGTGTCTGCCTGAATGTGACTATCTGAAACATGCATTTGGGACTGGGCTCCTAGGGGACCTTGTGTACATGGGCATCTATGCCTGGGGATGTACTTACGAAACACTGTGCTCAGGCATAGCGGATGTGTGTGCATTTGCATGTTTACCTGTGTGGGTGTGCAGCTGGGTGGGTTGTTTTGGAGGGAATAATAGTAAGGAGGTCAAGGAAAGAAGAATGTTTAGGAGTGTACTGATGGGCCCAACCTTCAGAAGCAGAAGTCGGAACAGAGTGATTATGGCCTTTGGGGCCGATTGTGTTGTTAGATGGGACCCTCCTGGCCACCCAGAACAGTTACCCACCCCACCCCACATGCCTGCAGGTCAGCACCCAACGACATCCTGGGCCTCCGCCTCCCCCCGGAGCCCGTGCTCAACGCCAACACAGTGTGCCTGACATTGCCAGGCCTGAGCCGGCGGCAGATGGAGGTGTGTGTGCGTCACCCTGACGTGGCTGCCTCAGCCATCCAGGGCATCCAGATCGCCATCCACGAGTGCCAACACCAATTCCGGGACCAGCGCTGGAACTGCTCTAGTCTTGAGACTCGCAATAAGATCCCCTACGAGAGTCCCATCTTCAGCAGAGGTAGCTGCCCCTCACCCCTGCACCCTGCTCCTCTGCCTGCCCCATCCAGCACCTTCACTCCAGAATCCATTTTCAGCCATCCCTAACCCACTCCCTCAAGCTGGCAGCACCCCCTCCCATGTGCCCATCTGCAGCCATGCTGCTCTCCTGCCTCTTTCTGATCTCAGAAAGGCCGTGGGGGCATACAAATGGGGCAGATGAGGCTCCAGGCTGGGCTGCGTGGGCTGAGGGTGGCAGATTCCATGCCTGAGAACTGGACTCCTGAGTCACCCTGCCCCATCACAGACACCACATATCTCAGGCCCAGGAAATAACAATATCTGTTACCTACCTCTATTTACTCTCTACTTAGTAAACCACATTTAGGATGGAGAGCCTGTGAGAAAGAACTCAGAATCAGCACCAGGAGGGTTTGGGGGCTTTCTGCCAAATGGTGTGGGTGGGGAAGCCTGGGCAGGTGAAATGTCTACGCTTCTGCAGAAGCTCTTCCCGGTGGGGTACACCACCAGCCTATGTGTCATCCTCTGCTGCCCCCGAAAACAGGCTCTCTGAATCAGAGGCACTGGGTGTGTGTGCCTGTGTGCCGTTGTGTGGTGGCTCCTGCCCAGCAGGCCTGACAGCCCTGTCAACCCCTCTTCCCCTCACAGCTCAGAGAAGCCACAGCCCCACTCCCTGTCCTCCCTCCCCAACTTCTGGGTGACCCAAGGCCCACCTTCATAATCCCTAGAGTGGCTTGGGCTGGAGAGGTCAGGAGGTTTTGTCAATCACTTCTGCTCACATCCACCTCCTGGCCTGGTTGGTATCTTAGGCCTTGACTCAGGTCTTCTGGGAAAGATGGGGGCCCTGCCCCTTGGATGGCCCTAGCTGGGTATCTATCTGTCCTCCTCTGCTCCTCCGCTGCTTGGGTGGGACGGTGACCTTGTGGCCCTGGTTCCTTGGGACTTGTCCAATTCTCAGTTGACAGTTAAGGAGGAGGGGTACCCATATCTTGTAGCCTTGGGTCCCGAGGCTTCTGGAGGAGTCAGGCTCCAACGTACCCCAACTTCGGAAAGAACTCAGCCAGAGCCTTTCCCTTTTCACCAGGACCCCGATTGCATCCCGTGGGCCCCCAAGTCAGGAGCCACCCCAGCCTCCCCCAGCCCAGCCGCAGGCCGCCCGCCCCGCCCCCGCGCGCTCCTTCCTCCCTCCCCCGCACGCCCGGGGCGCTGTTTCTACCCGGGCCGAGCCCAGCCCGACGCGTGTGGCGGCATGCAGCCGCGAACTAATCCCCGCGGGCCGCGGCAGACGGCTCCTGGCCCCAACCGCGCGGCTCTCGGAGAGGGCGCCCCCCACCCGGCCCTGCGCTCCCGCCCCGCTCGCCCCGCTGCAGCCTGCGCCCCTCCTGCCGTCCAGGAGCGGCTGCCGGCCCCGGCCGCCCGCCCGCCCGCCCAGCTCGGACCACGCGCCCCTCCCAGTCCCGCCGCCCGCGCGCGCTGACACGAAGTGACAGGCCTCTGCATCATTCACGCCCCGGCCGGGCCGGGCCGGCGCTCACCGCCGCTGCGCGCCGGCTCCCACCCTCGGGTTTCTAGGTCACCCGCGCTCCCCGCTGCCCCGTTTCCTTCTGAGGCCCTCGGGTACCAGGAGAAGACTCCGCAGCCCTTGCTTCGATTTCCGATTTCCGCTCACTGGGGACTAGGGTAGTCGCTGAGCTTCTCACCCTTGCCGCTTGGGGTTAGGCAGGCAAGGCAAGCTCTTTATCCCTCTCCTAAGGCGTCCTCTGTGGTCTTCCTCTTCCTTCTGGACTGAGTGAACCCAGGCGTCCTGGTTGACTCGCCAGGTCAGACCTGAGCGGACTGCTGAAGGACCTGGGGTGTTTGAAACTTGGGGGCGAGTTCGCGGTGCAACCGCGCGGGGTTGGCTGGGCGCCAGGCGCTCCAGGGTTCACCTGCAGTTTAATAAGCGGGAGGTGAGCTGGGGGGACGAGTTGGGGGAGAGGTTAGGGGTGGAGGGGGAGACTTGCCGGGGCTAGCCAGGGTGGGGAGGCACCCGGCGCAGGGAGGGTTGGGACAGCAGCTCCTGGGCTCTGGCAGCGGGCTGGGCTCCTTGCTTGGGCCTTGGAACACCCGCCTACTTCTGTGGCTTTGGCTCCCCCCAACCCCAACACCTCACACCTCATTTCTGCCTTTCATCCTCGTAGGGGACTCTGGGCTTTTGGAAAGAAATCTGCCATTCCCCTTCTCCACTGGCTACCACTGCACCCCTCCCCCACTCCTACATCCCGGTTCTCCTTCCTCCGGGGTCTTTTCCTGGTCCGCCTAGGCCTATCTCCTAGAGACCTAGCTAAATCTGAATCCCATAAGGCTACTCTTGGTGGCAGTCAGCCCCTGGTGTAGGTCCTTCCAGGAGGAGTCTCCCTTCTTTTCAATTGTCCCTGTGGGGGCAGGTGACTTCTGTTTCCCTCAAGTGGAATATCGGGGTGCTGACCCCTTTTCTGACCCAGGTTACCAATGGGGTTCTCTTAAACATGTATGCCATGTTTAAATTTCAGAGACTACTGGGAGTGGGGGAGGTGATCTTCCTTAAGGCTGTTACTGTCATCTAATCGTCCTGACACCTTCCCGGAGATGGGCTGGGCGAGATGGAGATGCGTTGGGCTGGAGGGATGCGGTTCTGGTAAAGGAGGTGGGGGAAGAGCACTTGAACACCTGGGGTGGACAAGCCTGGGAAGATGAGTTAGATAATGGGGCTTTACCTAGCCAAGGAGAGGGGTGCTGGGGTGGGGGCAGGGATAGGGGCCTCCAGAGGGCTAGAGAGGGTCAGAAGAAGCTGTGGGAGGGCCCCAAGCCCATGCTAGCTGCTCCACCTAGCCCAGGGGCAGCAATGACCTAAGTGCCAACAGCACTACTATTCCCAGCTTTTTGTGCTGAGGACCCAGATGGTTGGTGCCTGGGTTAGGTGCTAGGCAGAACATCTGTTAGAGGGGAGCTCTTCATTGTGAGGAACAGAGAACCTCTCCATCTCTCAAAGGATGTGGGGACAGGAGGGAAATTTGAGGAAGGGGCTACTGGGGCTGGGCTCAGAGCAGTGAAAGAGGGATGAGAGGTCAGGGAGAGGCTTGATGGAGGGGAGTGCAGTAGATTCACAAAGCAGGCCCCAGAAGCTCCCATATGGTTTAAGTACTGCCTCCCTAAGGCCCAGACACATTGGGAATGGATGGAAAAGGGGGCTGTGAGGCCCTGCAGCCTGCAGCTGGGCTCCCAGCCCAGGGGAAGTGAGCAGTCTGAGTGTCTTGGATCTGCTCCCCAAGGCCCTGGCTCATTCTTCTCCCACCTACCTTTTATATTCACCTTCGGGGCTTAGGGTGGTGATCAGATGGGGAAATTGAGGCACAGGCACTCATATCCCAGGATCACCTAAGGTCCTATTATTTTAATGACATCCAGTAAATTAGCCAGCATGTATTAAGCATCTGCTGTGTGTTGGTCACTGTTCTATAGCACTTCATCTATGCTTTAGGATCCTCAAACAGTACCCATTCACTGGGTCCTATTATTATCCTTATTTTAGAAATGACGCTAAGAGAGGTTGGGTACTTTGCCATTGGTCACACCGCTTAAAAGTGAGCCCTAGAGCCAGGAATCGAATGCAGGCCAGCTGACTTTAGAGCCTGCACCCACTCCCCTGCTACAACTCTCTCAAGCTGCAAGGCCGACACGAACTCCCACTGTGTGCCCAGAGAGGTGAGCTGGTGCCATGGGGGATTTCTCCAAGAAATGATACTGCTATACACACACACACACACACACACACACACACACACACACACACACACACACACCTACCCCTGTTTTTGCAAACGTGTGGCTCCATTCAGTGTCACACCTCGGTGTTCCAACATGCACACTAGTCTCTCTCTCTCCATTCAGGGGCATGAGCATGCACAGATTATTTGCGTGGAGGGAATGGAGACCAGACCTCTCCCCTTCCCTCCCTCTTTGACTTGAATGGGCAGGGCTCAAGCTTCTCTAACCCCTCCTAGTTCCCACTGGCTCCCAAATCCTCTCTCCTCCACACTCCCCTGCCCTCCAAACCTTCTCCTCCAACCCCTTCCTGGCCGTTTGGCTGCGGCCTGTAGCAGCAGCTGACTCCACTTAGATGCTGGCAGTCCCTGTCCTAGATCAAAGGCAGGGCGGCTAATTGTGCGTCTTAACGACACCCCTTTCTGCTCCGGGCAGCCCAGCTGGCCATGGCCCCACCCTCTCCCCCTCCAGCTGGCCAGATGGCACAGTGCCTGCGTCTGCCCCAGACGGTCAGGGCCAGGACCGAAACTGGGGCCCTGAACAGGAACTGGGGGCAGACCCGGTGGGCTGGACTTCTCTGAGGCCTAGATGCTTGGAGCACAGAGTGGACACAGGCCCTGCCTGGTCACCTCTACATGTGACTGTGACAACTGTCAGAGGCCACAGGGTGGTGTAGGGGAATATGTCCTTAGCTGCATGGGGTAGCAGTGTTCTCTACAGGCTGTGGGCTGCATTTCTCCAGATTCCTCCAGGCCTACCCTTGAACGTGGCAGAGCCTGGAAGATAGATGGTTGCTGGCCCTGGACAACCTCTCTGAACCAGACTCTTGTTCTTTCCTGGTGCCATGTGCAGACAAGGCCATAGGAGCTAGAGACTGAGCTACCTGCATTTCTTTCTCAGCAGTAGGACTCCCTTAGAGCCAAATGTCCTTCAGCAGAAAGTTGCCAGGCCTGGGAGCTGGGAGAGCTGGGTCTGGGTCCAGCTTCATAATCCCTGTGACCTTGGGCTTTCCCCTTTTGCATAATGCATGTGCGTTTGGTGGTGGTGGCGGTGGTGTGTGTGTGTGGGGGGGTGAGGGGTGATTTCTGAGGCCTGGGCTGCCTCTGGTGGTCTGAGTATTGCCATGTGTCCTAGGAGGCTGAAGATTCCCCCAGCAGTAAGAGAAGGGCTTAGAGTTCCACAGATAAAAGGCAAGGGATAAAGGTAGGGTGTACTTCCCAGGGACTTAGGTCCACCCTCACGCCCCTTAGGTCCCACTTCCCCAGAGCAGTTTCCACTCCTCTGCAGCTCCTGCTAATTCCCAGAATCTTCACTGAAGGCTCCAGCCCAATCCCCGTCCCCTCCTGTCTATTCATAGCTGGGTTCCTTATGGAAAAAAGGTACTGAGATACCATGAGCTGGAAAGGGAAGATAGAGAGGAAGAATCTGCTGTCATGGGCCTCTAGTGGCCCAGGTGATCTACTCTAGAATGGGTCACAAGCTTCTGAGCTCTGTCTCTGATAAGGGTGAAACAAAAAACAATGGCTTGAAACATAACAGGAGTGAGTGAAGTCAGACAGCAGGAAGAACGTAATAATAGCTAATGTTCATGTAGTACTTACTATGAGTAAGGCACTATTCTAAGCACTTTAAATTTACTAACTTGGTCAGTCATGGTGGCTCACACCTGTAATCCTAGCACTTTGGAATGTGGGGCAGGAGGTTTGCTTGAAGCCAGGAGTTAGTGACCAACCTGGGCAACAAAGCAAGACCCTATCTCTACAAAAAAAAAAAAAAAGAAAGAAAGAAAGAAAAAGAAAGAAAGAAAGAAAAAGAAAAACTAGCCAAGAGTAGTGGAGTAGTGGCACATGTCCATAGTCTCAACTACTGGGGAGGCTGAGGCAGGAGGATCATGTGAGCCCAGGAGTTTGAGGCTGCAGTGAGCTATGATGATGCCACTGCACTCTAGCCCAGGCAACAGAGTGAGACCCTGTCTCAAAAACAATTTTCACTAACTCATTTAATTCTTGGAACAATGAGGCAGAGGTAGATAACCACCTTGTCTTACAAATGAGGAAACTGACTCACAGGGAGGTTAAGTCACTTGGCCAAGGTCACATAGCTATTAACAGCTAGTAAGTGGAAGAGCCAAAATTTGAACCTAGGCAATCTGGCTTCAATGATACAGTAGCTTGTCTTCTTTTTTTTTTTTTTTGGCTTGGGAGGGGAGGGGAGGACAGGGCTGTGTGATGCTGGTGGAGGGGGTGGTGTTAAGGATTAGGGCTAGGGCCTCTGTGCAGTCCTGGTTGGCTCTCTGGGGTCTGTGAGGCCTCTGAGAACATGTCTTCCCAGTCTTTGATGGTGGAAGGACATAGAGTTTTTGTTTCCTCTGACTCTCTGGCCTCCTCCAAGGCCATCAGCCTCCTGGCCAGGTTCTGGGCTTCTCCCACAGGGGCCCATGGCATGCGTGGATTCTCCTCCCTGTGTGGGGGCTATTCTTGCTCTCAGCTTCCTTCACTGCCTGTCCTGTCTCTGGTGTCCAGAGGCTGGTCAGAGACTTGTACCAGAATTTGCTTCTAAGTGGCCCTTTCTCAGATACAGAATAAGCAAGGCCCAAGGTCCAAACTGGACCCTCCTCTGCAAGTAGGCTTCCCCCTGCCACAGGTCCAGGTCATCCCCCGAAGACCAGCTAGAGCACCAAGCAGGAAGACAGTGTGGACAAGGCAGTGGCCAGGCAGGCTCAGCCATGGCCCCTGAGAGTGGCTTAGTTAGGGAAAGCCTTTGTGCCTCCTGGGCATCTAGTGGAAGGTGTCTGCCTCAGCTTGCCCTTGCCTCTCAATGTCCAACACTTCTGTATGCCGGACCTGGGGTAGGACTGGACCCTGGACTTACATCTAGCATCCTTCAAACAACCCCTTTAGCTGGCCTACACAGACCACAGGCACGGAGGCTGGGTGGTGTCCATTTCTGAGCGGCTTTCAGGAACGGGGAGCTCTGCGGATTCATTTCTCTGGCCACTGGGGTTGGTGTTCTGTGCTGGGCCTAAGGTGGGCACACACCAGACAGACAATCTTGGGGCAGGGAGCATTAGGAGCCAACAGTCTCCTCTTCCTTCCTCTTCTGCTCATCGACATCGCCTGAGTTCTAGAATTCCATCACTGGCAATTTATTCTTTGGGTTAAATTTTGCCTTCTTTTTGCAGGCTTATTTTAAAAATTGTGGATATCACCATGAGAGGTAATAGATGAAGTCCCTGATCTTAAAAAGAATGTGTTTACTGGGTACTTTCTGCCCTACAGGAGAGATGTAAACACAAATTCTGAGCTTACTAAAGGTGACACTAATGAAAAGGAGAGGGCAGTGCAAAAGTTAGAGGCCAGACCCTGTGTGCCGAACACCCAGCTTCTGGCGTGATTTCCGCCCTTCTTTGACTCTGCACCCTAGTACCGACCCTCCCCCACAGTGGGCCTCAGTTTCTCCTGGTATGATAAGAAGGTTGGGCAGGGTGGGCAGGGAAATGGTATGTGGAACCTCCTCCGGAGTCCGTGTTTTCCGGGTTTCTGACCGCAGGTTTCCGAGAGAGCGCTTTCGCCTACGCCATCGCGGCAGCCGGTGTGGTGCACGCGGTGTCCAATGCATGCGCCCTGGGCAAACTGCAGGCCTGCGGCTGCGACGC
>RJWJ010017147.1:0-33438 GCA_004363605.1 Indri indri
GTTCAGCCCCATGTGCATCTTCGGAGCGTGTCCCAGATGGAGCCATGAGGGCTCCCCCTCCTTGCCCACTCATTTACATAGCGAGGTGCCCACGTCAAGGAATTGAACCATGCCAGTGTAAGGATGGAAGTGCGGGGCCTTACAGTGATCTTGGCAGTGGTTTTTAGCGACGCGGAGCATTCTGCCCCACATGGGATCTTCCTGGGGCCACAGGGAGATGATGAACCTGGGTTTCTCTCACAAGGTGAGTCCTTTTAGTGCCCCCTTTCTAGGATCGATGCTGATCTGCCCCTCTTTGCCCAGTGTTGCCACCAGCCCCCTCCTCCTTTTCACAGACCCATTACAGGCACCCGGCATGACCCACACATCCTGACCTCCTGCTGCAGTATTTGGCAGCTCTAAGAAACAAGCTGGGACAACGGAGATGGTTCCGGTTTCTCTCTGCTCTGCACTTTCTGTCCTTCCTAGAAGCTGCTGAAACCTGTCCCCAGCCCTGCAGCCTGGTGCTCAGCTCCAATGAAGTGCCACTGTCGCCTGCACCTCCCGACTCTTCCCACTTCTCTGCTTCAGGTCCCCAGAGACGCTGGAGAAGACACCCCTCGTCCATCCTTGTGCTGCCAAACACACCTGCCTGACCCACGCCGCTGCTCGCTCCACCTTACTTTTCCCTGTCCTCTTGCCCAGAGGAAGAGTATTCAAAACTGCAGAATGGGAGCCTAGGGCACGGACCTGTAGGACAACTGGAAAGAGCTTGGATTTTTGCCTGAGCCTCCAAATACCCCAGGAGTGCGGGGAAAGAAGGGCGATTTCATTTTTTAAGCCAAGTAACCCAACTTATTGTTCATTATAGTCATTTTATTGTGTTATCAAATATTATTCATTCTATCTAACTATCTAAATATATTTTTGCACCCATTAACCATCCCCACTTTATCCACACACACACCTCCGACCCTTTGCAGTCTCTGGTAACCCTTATTCTACTCTCTGTCTCCATGACATCAGTTGTTTTTAATATTTAGCTCCCACATAAGAGTGCGAACATGTGAGATTTTTATTTCTGTGCTTGGCTTATTTCACTTAACATAATGTTCTCCTGTTTCACTCATGTTATGACAGATGGCAGGATTTCATTTTTTATTATGCCTATATAATATTCCATTGTGTATGTGTACTACAATTTCTGTATCCATTCATCCGCTAATGGACACTTAGGTTGATTCCAAATCTTGGCTATTGTGTATAGTGCTACATTAAACAGGGGAGTGCAGACATCTTTTCAATATACTGATTTCCCCTCCTTTGGCTATATACCCAGCAGTGGGACTGCTGGGTCCTAGGGTAGTTCTATTTTTAGCTTTTTGAGGAACCTACAGACTGTTCTCCATTGTGGTTGCACTAATTTACATTCACCCCAACAGTGTACAAGGGTTCCACTTTCTCCACATCTTTGCCAGCATTCATTATTGCCTGTCCTTGATAAAAAACATTTTAACTGGGGTGAGATGATAGGTATCTCATTGTAATTTTGATTTGCACTTCTCTGATGACTAATGATGTTGAGCATTTTTCATATACCTCTTGGCCACTTGCATGTCTTCTTTTGAGAGATATCTATTTAGATTCTTTGCCCATTTTTAAATCAGATTATTTGACTTTTTTCCTGATGATTAGTTAGAGCTCCTTATATATCCTAGCTAATCACCTGTCAGATGAATAGTTTGCAACTATTTTTTCCCATTGTGTGGGTTGCCTCTTCACTTTGTTGATTGTTTCCTTTGCTGTGAAGAAGCTTTTTAGCTTGGTGTGATTACATTTGTCCAATTTTGCTTTGGTTTCCTGTGCTTTGGGATGCTACTCAAAAAGTTGTTACCCAGACCAATGTCCTGGGGCATTTTCCCAATGTTTTCTTTCACTAGTTTCATGGTTTCTGGTCTTAGATTTGAGTCTTTCATCCATTTTGATTTGATTTTTGTTATGGTGAGAGACAAGGGTCTAGTTTGATTCTTCTGCATATGGATATCCAGTTTTCCCAGCACCCTTTATTGAAGAGATTGTCCTTTCCCCACTGTATGTTCTTAGCACCTTTGATGAAGATAAGTTCACTATAGATGTGTAGATATATTTCTGGGTTCTCTATTCTGTTCCGTTGGTCTCTGCTTTTATTCCAATACCATGCTGTTTTGGTTATTGACTCTGTAGTATAATTTGAATTCAGGTAATGTGATTCCTCCAGTTTTGTTCTTTTTGCTTAAGATGACTTTTGCTATTCTGAGGCTTTTGTGGTTCCATACAAATTTTAGGATTATTTTTTCTATTTCTACAAAGAATGTCATTGGTATTTTGATGAGGATTGCATTGAATCTGTAGATTGCATTGAGTAGTATGAACATTTTAACAATATATATTCTTCCAATCCAGGAACATGTAATATCTTTCCATTTTTTGTGTGTGTTCACTTCAATTTCTTTCATCAATGTTTTATACAATAATTTTCATTATAGAGATCTTTCACTTCTTTGGCTAATTTATTCCCAGGTATTGTATTTTATCTGTAGGTATTGTAAATGGGATTACTTTCTTGATTTCTTTTTCAGATTGATTACTGTCGACATATAGAAATGCTACTGATTTTCGTATGTTGATTTTGTATCCTGCAACTTTACTGAATATTTTTTTATCAGTTCTAACAGTATTTTTGTGGAGTCTTTAGGTTTCTCTAGATATAAGATCATACTGTCTTCAAACAAGGATAATTTTACTTCTTCCTTTCCAATTTGGATGTCCTTTATTTTTTTCTTTTGTCTTATTTCTCTACCCAGAATGTCCAGCACTATGTTGAATAACAGTGGTGACAGTGGGTATCATTGTCTTGTTCCGGATCTCAGAAGAAAGGCTTTCAGTTTTTCTCCATTCAATATGATACTTGTTGTGAGTCTGTTATATATGGCTTTTATCTTGTTGAGGTGAGTTCCTTCTATATCCAGTTTTTTGAGAAATTTTGTCATAAAGGGATGTTGAATTTTATCAAAAGCTTTTTCAGTATTAATTGAAATGATCATATGGCTTTTGTCCTTAGTTCTCTTGATATGATGCATAACATTGATTGATTTGCATATGTTGAACCATCCTTGCATCACTGGGATGAATCCCAGTTGATCCTGATGAATAATATTTTTTATGTGTTGTTGAATTCGGTTTACTAGTTTTTTGTTGAGGATTTTTGCATCTATGTTCATCAGGGACATTGGCCTATAGCTTTCGTTTTCTGTCATGTCTTTGTCTGGTTTGGGTATCAGGGTGTTACAGGCATCATAGAATGATTTAGGGAGTATTCCCTCTCCTTGAATTTTTGGAATAGTTAAGGAGGATTGGTATTAGTTCTTCTTTGAATGCTTGGTAGAATTCAACAGTGAAGCCATCAGCTCCTGGGCTTTTCTTTGATGGTAAACTTTTTATTACTGTTTCTACCTCATTACTTCTTATTGGTTTATTCAGGTTTTGGATTTCTTCCTGATTCAATCTTGATAGGTTGTATGTGTCTGGGAATTTATCCATTTCTTCTAGATTTACCAGTTTATTGGAGTGTAGTTGCCCACAATAGTCTCTAATGGTCCTTTAGATTTCTGCAGTACCAGTTGTAACATTTCCTTTTTCACCTTCATTTCATTTATTTGGTCTTCTCTCTTTTTTCTTAGTTAGTCTGGCTAAGTGTCTGTCAATTTTGTTTATCTTTTTGAAAAACCAACTTTTTCTTTCATTGATCTTTTCTATATTTTGTTTCAATTACACTTACTTCTGTTCTTATCTTTATTATGATATTTCATTTCTTATACTGATTTTGGGATTGATTTGGTCTTATTTTTTTAGTTCTTTGAGATACATCATTAGGTTGTCTATTTGAAGCTTTTCTACTTTTTTGATGTAGGGACTTATTGCTATAAAATTTCCTCTTATTACTGCTTTTTGATGTATCCCATAGGTTTTGACACATTGTGCTTTCATTTTCATTTGCTTTGAGGAATTTTTTAATTTCCTTCTAAATCTCTTCATTGACCCACTGGTCATTAAGGAGCATATTGTTTGGTTTTCATGTGTTTGTATATTTTCAATGTTCTTCTTGTTATTAATTTCTACTTTTATCCCATTGTGGTCAGAGAAAATATTTGGTATGATTTCAATATTTTTTTAATTTTTAAGACTTGTTTTGTAGCCTAACATATGGTCTATCCTTGAGAATGATCCATGAGCTGAAGAGAACTTGTATTCTGCAGCTTTTGGGTGAAGCATTCTGTAAATATCTATTAGGTCATTTTTGTCTATAAAGTCAAAGTTTCTGTGTTGATTTTCTGTCTGGATGATCTGTCCAGTGCTGAAAGTGGAGTGTTGAGGTCTCCAATGACTAGCGTATTGGGGTCTATTTTTCTCTCTAGCTCTGATAATATTTGCTTTGTGTATTTATGTGTTCCAATGTTGGGTGAATATATATTTAGAATTGTTATATCCTCTTGATGAATTGACCCTTTTATCATTATATAATGACTTTCTTTGTCTCTTTATACAGTTTTTGTCTTGAAATCTATTTTATCTTATAGAAATACAGCTATTCCTGGTCTGTGTTGGTTCCCATTTCCGTGGAATATCTTTTTCTAGCTATTTACTTTCAGTCTATGTATGTCTTTATAGGTGAGGCATGTTTGTTGCAGATAATATATACTTGGCTCTTGGGTTTTTTGTTTGTTTTATCCATTAAGCCACTCCATGTCATTTGATTGGAGAGTTTAGTCCATACATGCAATGTTATTATGGATAGATAAGGACTTACTACTGTCATGTTGTCATTTGATTTCTGATTGTTGTGTGGTCCTCTCTTTCTTTCTTACTTACTTCCTGTCTTCCTTTGTTAAAAAGTGATTTTCTCTGGTAATGTGTTTTAATTTCTTGCTTTTATTTTTGTGTGTCTGTTGTAGGTTTTTTTATTTGAGTTTACCATAAGGCTTGCAAAAACATTTTATAACTAATTATTTTAAATATATAAACAAGCAAATAGAAACCTAACAGAAATTTCACCCTTTATCTCCAACCCCTAACATTTTAACTTTTTGTTGTTTCCATCCATATCTTTGTATATACATCTCTCTCTCTCTCAAAAATTTGTTGTAGATACTTTTGATAGGTTTGTCTTCTAATCTTCTGACTTAAGATACAAATGGTTTATACACCACAATTACAGCATTAGTGCATTCTTCATTTGTTTCCTTACTGTTACCAGTGAGTTGTATATCTTCAGAATATTTCTTATTGTTCATTAACATCCTTTTCTTTCAGATTGAAGAACTTTTAGCATTTCTTGTAGGACATGTCTGGTGTTGATGAAATCCCTCAACTTTTGTTTGTCTGGGAAAGTCTTTATTTCTCCTTCATGTTTACAAGATATTTTTGCAGGATATAATACTCTTTGGTTAAGTTTTTCTCCTTCAGCACTTTCAATATGTCATGCACTCTCTTCTGGCCTGTAAGGTTTCCACTGAAATGTCTGCTGCCAGATGTTTTGGAGCTCCTTTATATGTTATTTTTTTCTTTTTTCTTGCTTCCCTTTGGACCTTTTCTTTATCTGTGACCTTTGGGAGCTTGATTATTACATGCCCTGAGGTAGCCTTATTTGTGTTAAATCTTCTTGGTGTTCTATGACCTTCACATACCCAAATATGGATATCTTTCTCTAGGTTTAGAAAGTTCTCTGTTATTATTTCTTTGAATAAACCTGTCCCAATCTCTCTGTCTATCTCCTATTTAAGGCTAATAACTCTTAGATTTGCCTTTTTGATACTATATTCTAGATCTTGTAGGCATATTTCATTTTTATTCATTCTTTTCTTTTTTTTTTCATTTTTCTCTTCTGACTATGTATTTTCAAATAGCCTGTCTTCGGGCTCATTAATTTTTTCTTCTGCTTGGTCAATTCTGCTGTTGAGAGACTCTGATGTATTTCTCAGTTTGCCAATTGAAATTTTTAGCTTCAGAATTTCTGCTTTTTTAATTATTTTAACCTTTGTTCAATTTCTCTGATAGGCTTCTGAATTCCCTCTCTGTGTTGTCTTGAAGTTCACCGAACTTTAGAAAAGCTATTTTGAATTCTTCGTCTGAAAGATCACATATCTCCATCACTCCAGGATTGGTCATTGGTACCTTATTTAGTTCGTTTGCTGAGGTCATGGTTTCCTAGGTGTTTTTTATGCTGTTGAATGTTCGTTGATGTCTGGGCAATAAAGAGTTAGATATTTATTTTAATCTTTGCAGTCTGGACTTATTTGAACCCATCTTTCTTGAGAAAGCTTTCCAGATATTCAAAGAGAATTAAGTGTTGCGAGCTAAGTCTTTGGTCACTAGAGCTGTATCTGCACTGGGGGTGCCTCAAGCCCAGTAATGCCGTTACTCTTGCAGACTCCTGATATTGACACCTTGGTGGACTTGGGTAAGATACAGGAGAATTCCCTGGATTACCAGGCAAAATCTCTCACTTTCTTCCCTCACTTTCTGTGTTGGGCTGCTGGAGTTGGGAGAGGAGTACTATGAGCACTCCCTTGTGGCCAACAGCACTGGGACACACCTGAAGCCAGCCAGTCTCACCCAAAGTCTATGGTGACTATTGCCTGGCTACCTTTGATTTTTATTCAAAGCCCAAGGAGTCTTTAGTCAGCAGGTGGTGAGTCTTGCCAGGACTGAGTCCTTCCCTTCAGAGTAGCATGTTTCCTTCTGGCCTATGATGGGTCTAGAAATGACTCAGGGGCTTCAGAAATGTGCTTGGTATTTTATTTTACTGTGGCTGAGCTGGTACTCAAGTTGCAAAACAAAGTCCTCTGAACTTTTCCCTTTCCTTTCCCCAAGTGGAAGAAGACTGTCCCCGAGCCACGCCACCCTAGAGAAGGAGTGTCATAGGCACTGGCTTGGCTGCCATCACTGGTGTCTCACTGGGTCACATGCATTCCCAGTCCACTGGCTCCAAGCCAGCACAGCTGCAGGAATTGCCCAAGGATAGCAGCCTTTGTGACTGGACAGTCTTATGTATTTAGTGAAAGCCCCACTGCTTTTTGTCTGCCAGTGGTGGGGATTGCAAGAAGTTGGGCTTCAGGATAGAGGATTTCTCTCTGGCTCGGCAGATCAAAATGCTCCTATTATGGTGACCTAGGCGGAATTCTTCCCTGTGCTGTGTCCCCCTGTGCCACGGCTTCCCTGAGTTTCAATTCAAAGCCCCATAATCACTTCACTCTCCCTCCCCAAGTACACAGATTCTCTCTCCACTCCGTGGGCAGGTGTGGCACTGCCGGAGGTGGAGGGGTAGCATAGGCAATGCAAGACTGTCTTTTCTGCCCTCTTCAGTCATATAACATTAAAACCAGGTAGTATGATCACTCACCTGATTTTTGGTTCTTCTAAAGGTGCTTCCTTGCATGGATAGTTGTTGAATTAGGTGTTCATAAGGAGGGGCAATTACAGGAGGTTTCTATTTGGCCATCTTGCCCTGCCCCCTCCCAAGGTTGGTGTTTCTCAGGTAGTTTTAAATGCTTACCTTTCAAGATGGGAGACTTTGAGAGTGGGCAAAGTTCATGACAGAATAATTTAGGATTGGTGAGCACAGCAAGGCAAGGTCTTGAATAAAGTCTTAAAAAGTAAGTTGTTTTTGGAAAAGTGTAACAGTTTTTCAGGAAGCTAAATTCTGATATTGATCAAATCTTATTCTAGTTCCAGTTTTGTGTTTTTCATATGCCTTCATAAGGGCATTAATTTGCAAGAGAAGAAAAGTTAAGTTACCCCTCTAAATATAGTTACAACTTTAACATGAAGTATCAAGGGTGATAATTTCTTATGAAATGTCAGAAGAATGTCAAGATAAATTAAAACATAAACAAAGACACTCTCAACATTATTTAACATTGTTTTAAAATGTGTTGCAAAGTCAATATCATAAAAATTACAATTTAATTATTAGGATGATGGTAGTCCTAGGCAATTCAAAAGTATACATTTGTTTTATAATTTTAATATATATCAGGAAAACCCTAGAAAAGATAAATATACCAAAAGTCTGTAAATATTTTTCCTACTACTAATAACCGGTTTAATTATAGTACAAAAGAGGCCCTATTTAAATTTTTAATAAAATATTTTAAAACTGGAAATCTTGAAAAATGTACACAAACTATTGGAGAAAAACTATGAAACTTGGATACACAAAGAGACTATATATCCCCAAATGTTACTCACTTCTCTTCACCCCCATTGCCATCATTTAATATAAGCTTCCATTCTGTCTTTCTCTCTCTTTCTCTCCCTCTCTCCCTCTTTCCCTCTCTCCCTCCCTTCCCTATCACAGCAAATGTCTTCTGTTTGGTGTCCTAGCAGAATGGCTAAATAAATTTTAGCTGGGTCACTCATTTACATGTGAAAATTATTATCACAAGTAGGTTGAAAACAATAGCAAAGAAAAAATATATCAAACAGTATGAAGAAAATATGTGAAATAATATTATAGTGATTAACTTTGGATGGTAGAATTATAGCATTTCAAAATAGTTGCTCATTTTTATATTTTTTGAAATATACCATTTGAAAATAGTTGCTCGTTTTTATATTTTTTCAAATATAGCATTTGAAAATAGTTGTTCATTTTTATATTTTTACAAATATCCTAAAATGAACTGGTCATTTCTCTGAAAGGTAGAAAGCATAATTAAAATTAATTTTAAAAATAAATTTGATGTGATGAATGGATCGACAAACTATGGTGTGTGTATATACATACACACATATATGTGTAAATAAATACATATATACACACACACATATATATAGTGGAATACTAAGTAGCCTTAAAAGGGATGGAAATTCTGACACCTGCTACTACATGAATGAACTCTAAGGATATTATGCTAAATGAAATAAGCTGCTAACAAAAGGGCAAATGCTGTATGATCCCACTTATGTGAGTTATCTAATGTAGTCAAGTTTGCAGATACAGAAAGTAGAATGATGGTCACCAGGGCCTAAGGGGAAGGGGCACAGGGAAGTTGTTATTTAGTGGGTTATAAAGTTTCAGTTCTGTAAGATGAAAAAATTCAGGAAATCTGTTTCACAATAATGTAAATGTAGTTAACACTCCTGAACAGTATACTTAAAAATGGTTAGGATGGTAAATTTTATGATACGTGTTTTTAATATAATACAATTAAAAATACTTGGTGTGATTTTATATTTCAAATGTTTTATTATTGCATAATTTGATAGAACCTAAAAACTTCCGTATTCTTTAAAGGTAAGTGTTATGGGGCATAGGTTTCAAATTTAAGAGATTTTTGTTAATTCTTATGGCCATTCTTTCCTTAAGACAAATTAACAAATTCATTGTATATAATATTAATTATAATAATATGTCTGCTAGATATAGCATAAAATTTGTGCTAACCATGATGATTGAAAAATGAATCTGTTCTCAGGAACTATATCATAGTATGTTCCTTTATAACAGAATATCTCCTTGGTTTTCTACCTAAAGTTACTCTTGGCTGAATGTTTTTATGCTTAACATCAGTACTAATTTGTCTGTTTGCTATTATATTCATACCTGCAATGAATATCCTAAGGACAAAGATGATAACCTTGAAGACCACAATGCATGCATATGTCCAGGCACGTGTGATAACATGCATGGACTCCGGTGGCCTTTGCCTGCTGCCTGCTCCACCACGTGTCCGGGAGAGCACACTCCCCCAGCACTGTAATGCTCTGCTTGGCATCACTGTCCCTTGTGCAGGGCGGGGGCCTATTTACCTTTGCCTGCCTTCCACCCAAAGCACACCTGATACCTTGTAAGCACCTTTAAATATGTGTTCAGTGAATCAATGAATATAAACTTCCATCATTTGAATCCCTCTACTGGGGATCAGTCACTGATTCAATGTATCATTTTTAAACAAATTCAGTCCTTACCATATATACAAGTTCCTGAAGATAACACTTGCCAGAATGCTTAATTGAAAACATAGACATTGTTCTGAAAAATAAAATAATTCATCCTTATCTACTGGATATAGTATAATTGATTAGAGGTTTGAGTAGGTATCAATGTTGGATAATGGGAATAATGAGTATTAATAAATGGGAAACAAGTATTAATATCTGTGTATGTGTGTCTAAAGATTGCAGATATGTGGATATGGGGAGTCTGGTATAGATCCTTAACTACCATAGAAAAGGATGCATTTACTAATTAAGTGCCACAGGTCACTCTGGTTTAGCCAGAAGGACCCTTTCTTAATCAGCACTCTGGTGACATAGACTTCCCCTTTCAGCTATTGACTATGTTCCCTCACCTTGGGGAATGGATGTGTCCATGATCCGCTGCTATTAATTGATTTCATCTCCTCATTTTTCTAGGATGCACCTAGTGTTTGTGATACTGTATACCCTGGACACTTGCTCTTAAAAAGTGCCATCCAATTACAATGTAGAGGAATAGCTACTGGGAAGTCAGTGATAAGAAAAACCTTTGGAGGCTGAAGCTGCCAATACATCACAGCCTTTGCACATGAGAGAGAAGAATAGATCTTCTAACCAACTGGGCAAGGGTGCACTGTGGGAAATTAAAGGGAGAGAAGCAATGGGTCGGAGCCTGAAAAAGTAATGAGTGGTATGTGGCATTGAGTTTGCTCAGCAAAACCGCTGCTCATATGTCTGTGTTTGGAATCCTATTCCACGACCAAACAGGGAAAGTGTTTGAAGAAATAGCAGGCTTTCTGAATGCATCTTTAAAAATCTTTGGAACAATTTTCAATGCCATTTTTTAAATTATTATTCTTTTATTCTCCTTTGGCATAAATCTTGTTGGGTAAGATATAACCAGCTTGTCTTCCAGTCTATATTGTCATTGGCATATGCTAGAACATCAATGTTATTTCTTCTTAGGGAAAAAGGATATTTCTCTAAACTCTCCCTGTTTGTATTAATATTATCATATTTATTATAATTATTTACATATTATAATTATACAGTGTACTTATATATGTTAGCTATAATTGGGTATATATGTGTGTGAAATATAAAACATATTTTAATTTTATATTTACATGTTATAATTCCCAAATTTTCACGTAGATCTGAAGTGGTTTAATTTGTCCACAATTTACTCCACTACCTCTTTCCTTTTAAAAAAATCCGAACCTGTGGTACTGAGGCATCTGCTTGTGTGAATACTTCTATTTGTGCTTATTTTCTAATGGTTATTTAAATGCTATTGCTTGTGCCCATTTTATTAATTAACAGATCTTTCTGTGAAGCTTATTATATGGCATTATCCTGAGTGCTTTATAAATATTAACTCTTTTTATTCTCATAATAGTTGCCCGAGGCTGGCATAGCTATAACACCCATTTTGCTGATTAAGCAAAAAACAAAAAAATAAACCTAAGGGCCAGATGGCTGGAGGAAGTTGTCCAACGTCACAGATGTAACCAGTAGCCCAGCTGGGACTGCCCCTCCAAAGCCCTCCAGGACCTGGGCTCCACAGCTCTGGGCTCTGTCGTCAGGCATTTCTAGGCTGGGCACATTGAGAACTAGGCTGCATCTTGCTTTTCTTCTTTGATTTCCAGTGATCCTCTTCAGTCTTCATGTTCCTGCGTGCAGTAGACGCTGCGGAACACAGCCGCGTCCTGCCTTCCGAACGACGCGCGCATTTCTCCAGCAGCTCCGTTCAGTCCTTCCTCTGCCCACTTGTGCGTCACTCTCCCACAGGTGCTGCTCTCCAAGGCGCTGCCCAACAAACTTCCTGCATTTTAATTCCAAGAGAATTGGGAGTAGGGAGCCAGCTCGAGAGTGCGCTTTTGTTGCAGGATCAGGATGATAGCCATGTACCAGGTCTTCAAGGGCTTACTTCAAGAGTGTTAGGAGAACAACTTACAATTCCTGCTGCCTCTCAGGTGGTCCTGTGCCAAAACAGATCCCTGTCATCTTCCTCTACCCCTTCCCTTTCCTGTCAGCCTTGTCCAACACTTACACTGGCCTAGGTGGCTTGCAAGACCTACTTCAAAGGTTTGGAGACTTGAATTGCTTTTCCTAAATTGTCAGGCCATGGTTGCTGTGGGTCCCTGTACACATTTTTAATGTGGTGTGGAAGCACAGAGGGAACCTCTGGATTCCACATACATCCCCCTCTGCACAATTGTGTAGCACTGTTTAGCACCAACCCTGCGTCCTTGCAGCAGACAGGGTAAATTATGCCCATGACAGAGGTAACTTCTAACTTGGTCTGCTGGTTCACTGCCTCAGAAGCCCAATTTGACCAGGCAGTACCATGAAGTTCAGCGGCACCCTCACTGGACACTGTGGTGGAATGGGTCTCCCTTTAGAGCCCAAATTTTGGGGAATGGATATTCAAATTCTGCAAGTGGGCTACTGAGAATCTTTTTTTTTTTTAATTATTATTCCAGGGTATTGTGAGGGTACAAACACTACAGTTACACGTTATGCCTTTGCCTCACCCAAGTGCGGGTTAAAGGCATGCCCTTCCCCCTGTCCCCCTTAGAGCTCCCTGTGTCCTTTAGTTGTTGATTTGCCCCCCCCATCTCCCTAATCCCTAGAGAGTATTTCTGCCATGTGATCAACCTAGTGTTGATCAGTTAGAACCAGTTTGATGGTGAGTAGGAGTGGAGCCCGTTCTTCTGCTCTTGTGGTGCTTCACTTTGGATAATGGGCTTAATTTTAATCCAGGAAAGTGTAAGAGGTGCTAGATCACTGTCGTTTCTTATGATTGAGTAATAGTCCATTGCAAATATATACCAAATTTTATTAATCCACTCATGGATTGACGGGCACTTAGGTTGTTTCCACATGCTTGCGATTGTGAATTGTGCTGCCATAAACATTCGGGTGCAGATGTCTTTATCATAGAATGTTTTGTGCTCTTTTGGGTAGATGCCTAATAGTGCTATTGCTGGATCAAATGGTATTTCTATTTTTAGCTCTCTGAGGCTACTGAGAATCTTAATGAAAGAGACCAATCCTATTCCCATGCCATGATTCTCAGACGTGCGTTCAAGTTGCTGAGGACAGAGTGTCACATGCCATAATGGCCAGTGGTTCAGTGTAAATATCACAACTTGGAGCATACATCCCTAGTCATCATAAGATTGCCACCACACTGGACCTCAATAGACTAATCCACTGTTACCTTGGGCCAGCAGCCTCTGGGTAATGAGGTACATTGTGTGATAAGTAGATTCCATGACTAAATGTCTCCCTTGGTTTGAAGCAATCAGGATGCCGTGTGTTTAAATTTAGCATTCTGCATGGTGCTTCTGGCAGAATTACCCTCTGGGCATGGAAGGCAAACTTATGATGGGTATCAATTACAGTTGGAAACATAATCAGTAGTGTCCCAAGGGTGAAAAGGGTTCAGTGTAGTCAGTCTTTCACAGATGGCTACCTGGCCATTTGAAGAGATGATGCCATATCAGAGATTCGTTGTTGGTCTCTGCTGATGGTGGTTGAATATTCAGCAGTAGCTAGACCAGGATGAATAGGACAGAACCCATGACCATGCTGGACCTACACAGAGCTTTCAGTCCTGCCTCGGTGGTTTCTCTGTTCATTTGCTGCTAAGAGAAGTCATTCTTCTCAGACAACCATTGAGTGTCTCATCATGGTAAATGTGCATTAATAGGAGACAAAAAAATCTGCAATTTTCTACCTGCCTTCATAGGTTTATCCATATTCTTTTCCCCTAGAAATTCCTCCTGGAATTTCTTCTGATTTACTGTCTTGGCTTGAGGAAGTGGGAGGTTTCAGCAGCTTCTACTTGGCCCTTCCTATCCTATGGCTTTTACTCCGTAGGTCAGGGGATTAGCACAAGGTCTATGCCAGCTACTGTGTTTATCCATCCTGATCATACTACAGGAGAATGTGCCCAAAATATAGCCAGGTTTACGGACACTTCAGATCACTGTGACATGGACTTGGGCCAAAAATCAACTTAACACTAGGCTTCTTCATGTCCCAATCTAATCTGAGAACCATTATGGCATTTTGGGCCTCTGGTATCAGTGCTAGTTCTTTATTCTATCTGGATGTCCCTTATTTGCTAGTGCACGGTTACCCAGGTGAATGTCTACAGGGCCCTTTGGCAAGTGTTAGGGCATGGCTGTCACTTATACTTGTAGAGGTATGCAGAGTGCCTTCTCCAGGGGATCCTTCCTTCCATTTTATCAACGGGCTTTGTGCCTATGAATTGACTTCAATTTGAAAACTGAAGTTAGGTCACTAATTGTCTAGCTCTCTCTCTCTCTCTCCCCATTAACTCTCCATTTTTGTCTGTAATGTAAGTGAAACACCTTAGTTGGCCCCTCCTGCTTGCTCTATTCACCTTCACCACCCACCCCTACTGGGGTCGTTATTTCCACTTTGCCTCTGACAGTTAAGGGCAGCCGTTTGGCTTCTGCCATCCCATTCCAACCCCATGCTGTAATATCCTACTGTCATTCTATGTGTGAAGATGACAGTACCCACTAAGTATCTGGGTACCCTAAACACACGTATTCTTCATGAACTCCCTAGTGAAGGGAGTTCCATCCATTGGGACATCTGGCCTCACATAAGGAATCATTCCAACACTGACACCTCCTTTAGCCTTCTGACTCCTTCCTCAAAACTATGCCCAGGAGGTTAAGAAATATCCACCTCATTCACTATAGACCTTTACATCCCATTAGCATGTGAGGATCAGCTCCAGGGGTTCCAGCCAAGACATTTATTTTTGAGTCATCAATGAGTGCTCCTGTCTAACCTTAATATTTGGTTATCCTCCCCACATCTGTCCAACACTCTCAGTATGTTCCCTCCGTGTGTTCCCCCAGCTCCTGCTGCCATGTATTAGATGGCTCCCGCGCTGGTTGTCACTCGTGAGCTCTTCCCACCCAGAGCAGGAATTGCATTTCCCCAGTTGGGTTATACTGAGGCTAACCTTGGTTTTAGGTGTGTAAGAAATGAGGGTTCATAAGGTAGATCTTAAAGATGACTTTCCTTTTGCAGGTACTTTCTTCTGATGTCTCTGCAGGGCCTCCAAATAAGGGGAGGCTTCTATGTTCTGATTCATGAAAGGTTTAAGGGAATCTGGCTTCAAGATTCTCAGTCTTGACTTCCCAAATATCCATAGGCCAGGTCATATAGTTCTACTCTTTTATTATCAGGGCCCTGATTTTGTCATAGGAGGTAGGCTGAGCTGGAAGTCCATCTCTTTTGAAACTCTTCCACCATTTTAATTAAATCCTGGGCCTTGTTTTTAGCATGGTGTTCTCTGAAGCTGCAGGAAATAAGGGTTTCCCTAGACACGGATGTGGAGGACGTCAGCTGTCCAGACACACCTGTATTGTTACCTGGCTGACCTGGGACCATGTTTACCTCCCAAGACTTCCAAAGCACTTAACGAAAGCCGGACAATTTAAAAATCCTTGAAATTATATCCTTGCCTGCTCCACACTGTTCTCGTGCCACAGCTCACATATAACCACAGTCTTCACCTTCTACTCAAACCTTTTGCCAGCCCTCACAGGCCAGAGGCTCAGTGACTGTGGTCATGCTCCAAGCAGGGGTTACCGCCACCCCAGCTACCTCCAGAAATTGGGTCTTTTTTGCCGTCTGACTAGAGAATGATCCAGCTCTAAACTCCAACCTACTTTGGCAAAGAGTCCTAGTGACTGGGCTTATTCAAGTTTTGCCAAATTGTCCCCTGGGTTTCCTGTGGAGTGGAATCTGAGACAGTCTTTTCTGTGGGCCCTTTGTTTGGGGAGCACTGTCAGGGATAGGGTAGTCAGGAAGGAAGAAATGCCAAGAATGTTGTATGTTATCCAATTTTCCACTGTTTGGGGCAATTAGAATTCGATCCCACAGGACCTTCTGAAGAGTCTCATGAATTGTACCTCTTGGGAAAGGCATCGTGTGCAGTGTGTCTACTCGTTTGGGCTGTAGAATAGGCCTTGGGCTGGGAATGTTCCCGTGCTAGAAAGTAAAGGGCCTTCACAGACTGCGCTGCACTCATCACCTTGTGAGGGAAAGTCTTTCCTTGTTCTGGGATTGATGTGCGCTTTTTTGTGCATGTGTCGGTGGCCCTCAGGCACAACCCCCGCTGTCTGTATTTCAGACTCCATGGGGAGGGCTGAGGTCCTTCCCCCATAGCAGGAAGTGGGGCACATAGAGCCCTACTGCCCATGTCAGTGCAAACTCCTCTAGCGATGGGGGACCTCCGTGTTGCAAGGGGCTGCATTTTGTGCCCATGCTCTGTCTCCACTTGCTGTGAGTAAACGCTGTGTCACTTGAGCCTGGTGTGCATGTGTCTGTCTGCCACCTTGAATCACATCCTGTTTTTTTCACTGGCTGGCACTTATCTGCCTTTTAACCTTGGCCATTGCCGAGACTTAAAAAAATGATACCCCAAAATATGGCAGTACAACATGCAGCCTCAAGGTCTCTCTGACCTCCCACCACCACCTCTTAATCCTTTGTTTTCCCCAAAGCACAGGATGAGGCTGTTCTCTGGAGTTCCCTTGTCTACCTAGAAACTAGACCCACCAAAGAGAAATGCACTTGTCTTTGATTGTTTCCATGAAATTTCAGCAAGAGAAGATTAAAACTCATACCACAGGGGAAGAGGCTGAAAATTAACTATCACACCTGGAGCCCAGAAGAATTTTGTCCCAAATCGTTGTGTGTTCTCTGGTCCCAGTCAGTTTACAATGAGAACCATTTACAAGCTAATTTCTCTATCCCAGGTCCATTATCTCTCCAAAAATCATTACTGCCTCTCTGAAGTTCTGTATCCCATTTCCCTCTTCCCTGTAAAGAGAGTATTGAAGCTTCAACCATCTGGCCCTTCCTCAAATCTCATACTTTGTGGATGGCTCCCATGTTGATGCATGTTAAGTAAATGTGTTTGTATTTTTTTTCTGTTAATGTGTCTATTGTCAAGTCATTTCAACAGACTTGGACTCGAACCTTCAGAGGGAAAGTTTGCACTGCCCTACCCCATGCTTATGCTCTGTCCTGTCCTGAGGCACAGCCAGGCCATCCAGTGAGGGGTCAAACACTACCTAAGAGCTGTCCTTTATCCATGGACTCCATCACCCTCTGCCCAAGTAGGCCCCACAGGCACAGGCTCCCTGGCACTAGGGGGCAGATGGCACTTTCCCAGAGTAGCCCACCCTGGGAGCCAGAGAAGCCCTGTGGCAGGAAGTGAGGGGCTTGGTGCAGTCCTGAGGTGGGGATTTTGGGGGTGTCTGTGCAAAGCTGGCCAAAGCCTGTGTGGACTTAGGCATCACAGCAATGGTTGGAGGAAGGGGGGATTTGAAGTGGTGCACAGGACACTCAGCAAGGTGGTAACGAGAAGATCACACTGATAAAACTGCAGGCTGTGGATTTGCCCAAGTTCCAGCTGGATCTCATATGAAGCCAAAATAGTTAATGACATTAAATGCACAACAGCTCAAATAAGTCTGTGTTCTTGGAAAAGCATTTTTGCAGCACTAAATGGACATACACAACAATCCTCTCACCTTTCATCCAAGCTATTTTCATGATCCCTTTTCACAATAGATTTCCCATTGAGGGAAATGACGCTTACTATATCAAAGTTATTTAAGATTTAAGTGTTTTTAAACTGGGCCACATCTACCTGTTTCACTTGCCTTTATTTGCATCTAATATTGCTAAAACTGAAAAAGGAGAACATCTCAGTTTCTAGTCCAAACCTCAGACTATATATCTGAGTATCACTTTTCTGAAAGAAAGTTATAAGGCAGAGCTTTGCATTGGCTCTAACTAATCTACTTTACTGAGCTAAATTGCTTGAGATTTAGCACAGAGCTTTGCTGCAATATTCCTGCAGTGAAAAATCAGGTGCAGAGCAAATGAGGTTAATGTCTCAGGCAGCACCATATATTCCTTTGCTTAACATGGAGCATGCGGTATTTCCTTTCTTGGTGCAACTTCAAAGAATTATCATGTTTTAGAGTGAAACTAATTGTCATAGAGAATGGAAGTTCATTTTCACAGATGAGTTAGCTCCTCAGGCCTGGGAAGGAAGTGCTTTCGTTTGTCTTTATTTGCATTGCCAAGGATGACTAGGGACTGGCATAAAGATGTCTGCTCTCACGGCTGCCCAGCTGCTTGGGCAAACCCTTTGTCTTCTATTGCTGACGTGTACAGGATCTGCTGTTCTGCCCAGCTGTATTTGTCTCAGAGAACAAAGATATGTAATTCTTAAGCTGATTGGTATAATGATGACAATGATGATGATGAAGATGATGACAGCTAATAACTAAACAAAGGTACAAGATGTTGTGCTGGGCACATTACACCATCACTTCATCTGGCAGCCCCAGTGTACATATGGATTATATGTCATTCACAGCACTCTACAATGGGGATGTAAACTCAAAGAAGCAATGATTACTCAGGATACAAAATTAAACCTATCTCCTTTCCTTTATTCTTTGACTCCTGGTACAAGGAAGGTACTGTACTTTACCTTCGAGAACATCTTGCAAGCATAAGAGATTGACCAGAGGTCAGAGCTAGAATATCAGACACGGACATGAGATCTTAAAAATCATTTATTCATAGGCTCTTATTTAGAAATTAAGATTAGAAATTTCTAACTAAAGATTAGATGTTGAAGGCCAGAGGTGAAGTGGCATGCCCAAAGTCACACAGCCGTTTAGAGAAAATAGCCAGCCCAATATTTAACCAACATAGACATTGCAGAGGACTGTACTATAATCTGCAATGACGCCACACTCATATTAAGTTTCTTAACCAGAGTTAGGTAAATAAACACTAAATAATACAGTATAGGTATATAGAAGATTGGATCTTCTTCTGTTTTTTTTTGTGCCTGAGACTGCAGTTCAGAGAGCAGGTAATCATTAAATGGCAATTCAATGGATTGGCAACTGGTAACTGGTGGCAACTGACTGGATCTTCGCTGGCTCAGACCTCCTTATTCTCAGGGACCCCCATACCACCACCACCAGCACCACAGGGTGATGTCCCTCAAATGAATCTTCCTTTTTCTGTAGCACAATTGGAAAGTCACTGCAGTGAGTTACTTCTGAAATTGCACAATCTGCTTAACAAAGATGGAGCTATCACTTAAATTGAAACATTGGCTGCCAAGTCCTGCAATAAAGTGACAATTTGTACCTGATGCATGCAGGAAAATCCAAATCTTGTGAACTCAAGTCAGAATAGCAGGGAATAATGTTTGAAGAAATTGAAATTTATGTATGAAAGCTAGTGTCAAAAACAAACTGTACGTGGTAGTGTATCTGGACATACAACAGAAGACACCAGACTATTGTGTGATGATTGCTTGTTAAGCAAAGCTGGACATTCTTCAAAGGTTTTCTTTCTCTTTTCTTAGATGTAGAAAACTGTCTGAATCAGGGTGTTTCCTTTGTAATTCATTTCCCACCATTTCCCCCATGTGGTAATTCATGACCACAAATTCTTGTCATTGGTCTCCATAGGCAGAGTTACCATGAAGCCAATAAGGCTGACACCTCAGGGCATCTCACCTGCATAACTCCTTCCAAGGCCCCCTGGGGTGGACCCTAGCAACTTGCTGACATGCCCGTATGTTTTCATAAAATTTGCCAAAATAAATATTTATTGACTATGATGAGTTGAGATTCTGCCTTTTTCCACTCTGACATTCCTTCTTCACACATTTCTTCATGTTGTATGGCATCGTAGTAGCTGTCAGCCTTTGGGGAATTTGGTTAAAGAAAGTGGATTAAGGCAAATTGGATTTAAATTTAGATTGATAGATTTCTATGGTTTGCAGTATATTTCATGTTTAGTGGAGTTATTGCTAGTACCTTAATGTAGCAATGACTAAAAGAAGATACCTATTGCCCTCTCTGATCTTTCAGGGATGTGTCACTAAAGCACAGGGCCAAAATGTGGCCTTTGTCACTTAGCACCAAAGAGACATGGTAATGGAGGAGAAGGGGGTTCAACATGTCAGAGATGTGAACACAAGCCTATGAAGTTGCCTCTCCATCCTCTCATCTAACCTACCATTGATTATCTTACGTGGGCCAAAAATACACGCAACTTTTAAAATGGTAAATCATATCATAGGGCTTATCAGAAAAAAGAATGGACACTTGACCCATTATCCCTGCTTCCCAATGTGAAGCACCAGAAAACCGTTATTGCTTTCCATCTTCTTTTTATGTTTGAACCCATATCTTTTTTATCAATATCATAAGATACCTATTAATTATATTGTGAGAGATTGGCATTTAGCTTACTTAGAATAACTCCCTCCCCATCCACAATTTTCAATGCTTATTATTTTGGTTCTTCTATCATATTTTTAATTCCACCAATTGGAGAAATATTAATGCAAAAACAGTGAATAAGGATACACACACGTATATGCATGGATATGTGTGTATATATGTAATAGCCACAAAAGATACATTAATATGAAATCCACTTCACTCTAACCTCTTCCTGTTGCCTTTCTCAGACAGTCTTGTCTCTGAGCTTCACTAGCCACAAGGACCACCCTTCCTTCCCCTTTTCTCCCTGGCCAACCATCCATCTCTGTCAGCTAACCATATTTTTACCTTGACGGGGTGGTGGTACTTACATTCTGTAGTACAGTGGTATTTATGTCTTCCACGTTTTGTCTGTAGATTGGTTCTCAGTGTGGAGAACTGATTGATGTATCTTCATCTGACCTCATTTCAAAGACATTTCTATAAGATTTTTAGCATTTGGTCAATTGAAAGTCATCTATTCATGTTTTAATATTATTTCTGACTTAGTATATAGACTAGTAAAAGTTAGTATTCCCAGCTTTGCAGATAAAATACTAGTATTACATAAAATCTTTTACCTACATAGGTTTTTTCAGTAGATCTCATTTAAAGTTACCTCTCATGTAATTTTGAACAATGGAACAAAACAGTATCACTAGCCCTGTTCTACAAGGCAGGGGGCTATGCCAGCATTACACTTAAGCACATCCCAATTCATGGGACAACCACATCCCCGGTGGCTCCCTGGAACAGAGCTGAGAGGCCCTGCTTCCCCAGGTTGGTGGTGCTGTAATGAGAGACTTGGGGGAGCGCCAGTCTCCCCATGTTAAGTACTTGCCGCCTACAACCCAGATCGGGGCCTGACTTGACTCTGTAAGTCTTGCCTTTCCTCCCCTATCCTAATCATCCCGTTAATTGTAGCTGTTTTAAACACTTGACTGTTAAAGAAGAGAGGAAGTTGTAAATTACTGACATTTTTGACTATTTGAAAACAACATGAAGTGTTTTTTAAAAGAAATTTTTATAAAATAGTTTGTGATGTTTAAGAGCAATAGCAAATTATGCTTTCGAAATTGATTAAATTAAATTTAGATTTTTTTTTTCTAAGCATTCATTAAATGATACAGGTTGACTCAAGCTGTTCTACTGATCTATTATTAGCAGGATTTCCTGTTCTTCTGAGAAAATGTTCAGCATCTTATCAGATTCATCAAAATTGAAGAAAGAATCTTTTTAAAGGAATCCTGGAAGCAAGGACTGGTTGAGGCAAAGACATCTTTTTCTGGTAAGAAGGAAAATTCCATAAGGTGAAAGGAGATTTGAAAGATGTTTTGTACCTTGTGAGTTGCTGAATTTCTCCCCACAGAAAAATAAGCTATTTATTACATTTTACAATGGTATATACTTGAATAAGCTTATTGCTGCAATAATGTTATGCATGCATAATTGATGCATGCGATTTTTCACTCCACTGTACAAACTCACTAATGCTAACTTAGAACATACCCCTCTTCCAGCTCATTTTTCATCCACCTTCCTCACTCCACATGCTTCCTCATTACTTAATCATCTTAATATCTTGCGTAGTATGTTCTCAGCTCTCTCTATCAGAGGAAAAGCACAAGAGTTTGCAGGTTGAAGAATAAAGAAGGGTAAAACAAGCTTTCTAAAATCAAATGTGGTCTTTGTGTTCAAGAAATTGAGCCATCGCTTGTTCCTTCAAGGAAACTCAAAAGATCTTCTAAGCAAGATCAGTAGGATTTAAACATTAAAAGTTGAAAAGATATTTCAACTCATTAAACCAGAAAGATTCTGCCCTCTGCAATTAGTGTACACCTGTTTTCACATGTATATTCTCCCTGACTTTCTGTCCTCATTGTCTCAGGGCACACGAGACAGCAGCAAGAAAATCTTAGGTGTATATTGGATCATGTATGCTTCCTACTGACAAAGGTGTGACTCATTTAAACACATTCAAATTTTATTTCTAAGAATATGGTTGTTTCTTTGAAGGCTGTGATGAAAGTGTATGATGCTTTGGGAAATTATAAAATTAAATTGTGACATTCTATCACATATTCTTAGAGATTCTCAGTAAGTCATCAAGGGTTATTTTGGCCAGGCCAATAGCAACACAGGAGGGACATCCGTACTGTGATACATTATTGGACAACATTTATTTACACACTTAGTCATTCAGAAAACTACCACTCATTGGCTCCTGTAAGCCAAGCCAGGTCCTACTGAACATGCAAAGTTATGTCAGGCCACACACAGAAGTTTTTGGACTCATCAGAGAAATAGAGCATCAGTCAATAACTGTTGGGAAGCTAGAAACTGATCAGCATTAAGTGCATCATGGGAAACAAAAGGACCCTCTTAAGTTGCAATAGCAATGACAACAGTAATAACGGTAGTAAGCACGATAGGCACCTATCTTGTTATTATTACTTTACTAAGATGCATACAAGTTTTAACTGCAGAGAAGAGGAAGGGGAAACTATTTTAAACTGGGAATATCAGGGAGGAATTTGGACAGAAGTTCATGTGAACTGAACTTTGAAAGATGCAGTGATTTTTGAGAAAACGAAATGAATGAATAGAGAGTTTTGGCAAGATGGGCAATCATGAATAAATCACAGGGATGAAAAAGTATATGTCACATGGAAGGAAAGCTGAATAACTCAACACAATGGTAGCAAAGGCTTTACAAATAGAGCCTTGGGAAAGGGAACCTGGGAGGGCATTTGTATCAGGCCAGAGTGCTCCTGAATTTCAGGCTAAGCAGCTTGAATCATAGTCTGTGGGTAATATGGAGCTGTTGAGAACTCTGCGGTCCACTGTGATGAATGGTCCAGATAGCCCTTCAATGAAATTATGTCAGGAGGAAGTGGACAGAGCCTCCAGCTGCAGCCCTTTCCAGGATCGCCTCAGCTCCTGGCCCCACGTCAGTGACTGACCAGGGTGGGGAGCATCTGACCGTCTCAGCCCAGTGGGAGATAATTCTTAAGGGCCATGCTAGATTCAGAGCTCCAGAGCCGGCCAAGGCTGGTGTTGGGCCGATGCTGCATCTTGACTCCTCCTCACCCTGTCCTGCTCCTCCCCACATCTGTCCATGCTCCTGACCCTATGGGCAGGCCCCAATAGACAGCCACACACTGAAATCCATAGAGGAGCCTGCGACCCACCACAAAGGTGTAGAGCCAAGGAGTAACGTGATTAGAATGGTTATAAAGACATATTAAATTATTAAAGTGGCAACGAGAAGCAGAACAACTAAGGATTGTAAGTGTGGAGGCTGATTTTAAGATTTTACAAGTCTGGTAAGAGGTCATGAGGAGACTCAGGAGGGTCACATGCAAAAACGGAGGCAACAGGGGGAATGCTGAGATCGAGTCATTGCGGCGTTGCGACTGATCAAATACTTGGAGGAAACAGGGAGGCATCAGAAAGTGTTCAGATCTGGTTGATTGAAATGGTGCTGCCAGTAGAAAATGGGGACAGAGAGGAAAGGACGGAGGTGGAAGAAGAGGGTGCACTCAATTTCGGTCACGTTGATTTTGCAGTGCTGGAGGGACGCAACAGCCACGTGCTCATCTGTTGGTGGAGTTACAAGACTGAAACTTGGGAAAAGAAATCAGGTAGAGACAAAAAAAAAAAAAAAAGAAGTTATTCTCAAAAAGCACGGTATTTAATTGTGCAGACATTGGAACCATGTGTGTGTGAGGAAAATGCAACTCTTTGGGGTTTTTATATTTAGGAATTAGGAAGAGGAAGGAAAGGGAACCAGAAATGGGAAAAGAATTTTTGACAAAAGTGTCAGGAAAGGAAAAAGGCCAATAGAACTCAGTATCCCAGAAGCCAAGAGGGCAAATTATATATTGCAGTAGCATGAAGAGGCTGCAGAGAAATCATTCAATGAGAAGCTTGAGTGGGAAGGACGTGCTGCAGGTGAGCTGGAGAAGGAGGCTATCATAGAGCATGCGGTGGGTGCTGGGAAGGGGTTCAGAGGGCAAGGGGCAAGAACTTCCAGCTGGAGAGAGCGCTGGACTATGACAGACTCAGAAAGTTTGAGGGTAGATGCTTATGAAAGGAAATGGAGAATTTAATTCTTCAAACCACCATTTGCCATGGGAATCGTATGGAAGGCAGAGAGGGAAAGAAACACTGCAGACATCTCATAGCTCCTCCACCCACGAGTTAACAAGGGAGAATAGGAAGGAAGGGGCCGCCTGATTCTCATCTGAGGTAGAGTCCTGGGGGCCCTGCTAGCTGGGACGGTGCTGGGACGGGGGGAGCAAAGGAACATTTCAGGGAGAGTATTTGGGGTGGGTCCAAGAAATTTGGAGCAACTGCTGAGTATGCAAACATTGAGGAAGAAAAGTAGGGAATTTGGGGAAATGCTGCAATGGCTAAGACTTCTCTTGTAAGGAAAATATTCCCGGGCAGATGCTAATAAGCTTTAGCATTACTTTTGCCTGAGGTGACTCTCAGCAAAGATTGGACCCCTGGGACCCAGCATTTACATTTACAATGTGAAGCCTGTGTATTTGTAGGCAGAGGAGATGGCCGGCCGTACAGGGGAAGACTGAAGCTCACAAAGAGAGAAAGATCCAGGAGAACAAGAGACGGGAACAGGCCAAAGCACACATGTGGATCTGACCTCAGAGACGGAGACTCTTCTTTCCTTTTTTCGTTCATATTCAGCTTTCATTCCATTTTAGGTATAAAACAGTTGTCAAAACACAAAGCTTTAAACAATACACACAAACACAAGTTTTTATTCCTTCCTTAGTTACAGAAAATAAATACAATCACATATTCCATAGGCTCATCTATAAAAGCATTTCTAAAAACATCATTTTCTGATTCTACAGTACAATCTTTTTGGCTTTTTGATCACACGTATCACACAGTAGATCATTTTATTTTAACTTTTTTAAGCATTTGGGCTCAAGCAACTTTGGAAAAAGGCTGTTTGTGGGCTTAAAAATCTTACTCCAAGTTATCTTTTAAATAGTTAAACTAAAACAACTAAATCTTATTTTATCTAAGAAGAGATTAAAATACTTCTTTGATAAAAATTGCTCCCCAAACCCACATACACCCAAACCGAGATAAAAAGTTGGTCTGTCTTCACAGGCATGGGCAAGAAGAGGCAGAGAGGGATAGAGCACCAGCTCCTGTGGACTAGCCCGGGGAGCAGGTGCCTTCAGGGCGCATTCTCACGTTTCCAGTTTGGCCCTTAGGAGGTTTAAAATTGGAGAGCTATTCGGTCATCTAAACCCATGTTTCTGAAAAGGCAGGACCTGGACTCCCACTGTGAGTCCAACGGATTGCTTCTGAAAGGATGGTGCTGATACCCACAGTTTTAATCCCGGGGCAGTGGCGCTTCTGGATTTCACGTGGAATCGTGCTGGTGGTCACCAGCTTATCGACCACAGAGTCCTCAGTCAGCTGCGGTGTCCGAGGACAGCCAGCCTTGAGTAGCCATCACAGAACTCTGGTATGAACCTCTTTCCTTCAGGGTCTCTGCTACAGCGAGAAGGCTGTCGACGTCATCCGTGATGTCATCCACAATGACGACAATCCTTCCCCCAGCATTGTCAACAGCTGTGGTGGGGCTGGGGCTTTTCTTGAGGAATCAGCATGGGGACCTCCAGGTGGGCGGGATGGCGTCCGCCGCCAGGTCTGACTCTGCATCAGCGCCCAGCAAGATGGTGCCCTCCTAGCCTGGGCCCTGCTATAATCCGGATCTCTTCTTGAATGTACTGTAATAAGAGGGGTGATGCTCTTAAATTATCAACAGGAATACTGAAGAAGCCCTGAATTTCCTTCTGGTGTAAATCTATAGTAATACGAAGAGTTGGACCAGCTTTGTGCACCATGGAGGCCAGCGACTGGGAGACCATGGAGCCTCCTCTTCCCATCTTGCACGTTTGCTGCAAGGAAAGTGAGGGGTCCCGGGACTGTGCTCCCGCACAGGAGCTCCCACGCGCGCACCCCATCATCAGAGCTCCGTGGCGGCGGTGTTCGCATCCTTTGAAATGGTTTGGATGATGGAAACATCTTTTCCCCTCATGGACTCTGCTTCGTTCCTGGTATACCTGCACTTGGCCCATCTCCACCTCCAGCCGGGCAGCAACGTTCTTTGACAGCTCCAGACACGACGAATTCGCATCTGCTGAAAACGACACCAGACTCCTTTTGTCATGTTCACCTTGGTTTCTAACGCGGGCAGCGCCACACAAACATCAAAACTTTCTTGGTTTTCCAACTCTGAAAGCAAGAAAGGCGGAGCTGAAGAGGGCAGGTGTGGACAACCCGCTTTTATCCTGCACGCGGCCCCTCACAGTCCCGCCCACAGGGTTTGCCCGCCAGCCACGCCACCCGCCTCTCAGTCCAGGCGACGTGGCACCGCTGAACTCCACCGGGAGCGAGCGGAATTTGACTTGTGTCCAGATCTGGGGAAATGTCTGCTGGGAAACAGTTTACATCAACTACCAAAGAAGAACATGGAGGTTTGATTCGGTATTTCCACTGGTAGTGATCGTCCCAAGGAAAGACGGAAAAGCTAAATCGTTCAACGACAGTCAGTACAGGGTTTTTCAGAGCAAGTGCATTGGCCACGCGTAAAGTTCCCCAGTGGCCTCGCGGTCCCCACGGACGCCGTCCTTGCGCACTAAGTCGCCAGTTCGGTCCTGGAGGCCCCGTGCTTTCTTCCTACCCCGGAGGCCCTGGCGGGCCAGGCGGGCTCCCCACCGCGGGGTGCAGGGCCACAGGGCGGGGGCACAGGCTGGGGACGGGTTGGAGTCCCCAGACTGTGGCTGGACACCCGGCCTTGCGCCGGGGACACCCCTCCCTCCTCTCCAGGCGCCTGGGGGTGCGGGCCTAATTACCGGACCCACGGCTGAGCAACTACCGCCGGCTCCCATATGTCATCTGACACAAAGCCCTGATTTTAATTCACCCGGCTTTGCTACTCAGGGACATTTCTCTTACTCCCGCTCGTCCCCCCCACCCCCCGCAAAAGGATGATTTTATTCCACTCTGAACTTACCCAGCGGAGGCTGAGGGAGGACTGTGATGTAATTTTTAAGTATTAGTCTACTTTAAAATATTTTGCCCCAACGTATTACATCGATGATAAGGATTTTTTTTTTTAATGTTAATATTGGCTCAGTTTGGGTGTCAGCTTTTGTAAGGAATATGAAAATGCAGAATGGGGCTTTGGGCGTGAGGAAGTGCGATCTCTAGTGCTAAAAAAATCTAAATGCACTAATGGAAATAATCCACCCCATTATTGAACCCCACGGAAACATACCCTTCTTGTTTGCATTCCTTTCCTGCCCTGGTCTGTACCGTTATTACCCAGCCGTGATTAGAGCTTAACATCATTCATAGGCACGTCTTCATAGTGCTGAATATTTATTATATTGAATGTATTTTCTGAGTTTTACTTAATTACCCCATTATGGAACCCTCCTTTCCTTAGAAGAGAAAGGGACGGGCATGCGCAGGCTGTGCGTTTCCCGGAACGCAGGACACGAACGAACCATACTGCACCAACAGCACGTAGCAGGGCTGTGGAGGCACACATGTCACCTGTGTCCCGCTGGGAGGGGCGAACTTCACATGAAGGGAACTAAAAATAACAAAGAAAGAATGCGCGTGGAAAGACCATGGCTTTGGGGTGACCTAGAACAGGGTATGTGGAAAATGAGGACAAAATACCTACCTCGGTGATACACACACCTAACAAAGTGTTTGTGAATGAGCTAACGACAGAGAGAGTCTTAGTGTCCTCTCCCTCAGCACACAAACTAGCAGTCCTCAAGCCAGGCTGTCTGCTCCCCTGCCTGAAACTAATCAGAATAGCTTAAGTTTGGACTAAGCAACAGTATTTTAAAAAATATTCTCTAGTTTTCAGGTTATTTGGCTATGCAGTCGTGACAGAGAACACGGATACACACACACACATGCATATACATATATGTGAGATATATAGGATTTACTGGTTAGGAAGTACTTCATGTGAGGGTATAAATGATTATTTATGTTGAATATAACAATATGAAGAAAGAATATATTATCAGCTAATTTTATCAGAAAAATCTATTTTGTATGAAAACTATATGTAAGATAAGTAAGTATATGTAAACTGCCTTCTGATTTGTTTCTCAGAATATGACAGAAATAATAAATGTTGGCATGGATATGGAGAGATGGGAACACCCATACACTGCTGGTGGGACTGCAAACTAGTACAACCTCTGTGGAAAGTAATATTGAGATACTGCAAAGAGCTATGAGTAGAGCTACCATTTGATCCAGCAGTCCTATTACTGGGCATCTACCCAAAAGAACACAAGACATTCTATAAAAAAGACATCTGCACTAGAATATTCATAGCAGCACAATTCACAGTTGCAAAGATGTGGAAACAACCCAAGTGCCCATCAATACATGAGTAGATTAATAAAATGTGGTATATGTATACCATGGAATTCCACTCAGCCACAAAAAAACAATGGTGATCTAGCACCTCTTGTATTATTCTGGATGGAGCTGGAGCCCATTCTACTAAGTGAAGTATCACAAGTATGCAAAAATAAGCACCAAATGTAATCACCATCAAATTGGTATTGACTGATCAAATTATGTGCACATATAGCAGTAACATTCATCAGGTATCTGGCAGGCGGGAGGAAGGAGGAGGGGATGGCTATATTCCCACTTAATGAGTGTGGTGCACACTCTCTGGGGGATAGACATGCTTGAAGCTCTGACTCAGGTAGGGCAAAGGCAATATATGTAACCTAAACATTTGTACCCCCATAATATGCTGAAATAAAAAAATAAAAATAAATAAAATGACTGGAAAAACAAAAAAAACACTTTCTCTAAAATTTTTTAAGACAGTTCTATTTTGAGTTTTTTGAAGAAGCACCATATTGTTTTCCAGGATGGCTGTACTTATTTACATTCACACCAGCAGTGTACAAGGATCCACTTTTCTCTGCATCCTTGCCAAAAGATATCTTTCATCTTTTTGATAAAAGCCATTCTAACAGGTGTGAGGTGATATCTCATTGTAATTTGCATTTCCCTAATGATTAGTGATGCTGAGCATTTTTCATGAACCTGTTGGCCATTTGTATGTCTCTTTTTGAGACATGTCTGTTCGGAACCTTTGCCCATTCTTTAACAGGGTTATTTGTTTTCTTGCTATTGGGTTGACTTTATTATATATTTTGGATATTAACCCCTTATCAGATGTATGGTGCCAAATATTTTTCCCACTCTGTGAGTTATCTCTTCACTCTGTTAATTATTTTTTTTTTTGTGCAGAAGGTTTTAGTTTGAAAATTAAAAACAGAACTACCATATGATCCAGCAATCCCACTTCCGGGAATATATCCCAAGGAGTTGAAATCATTATGTCAAAGAGATATCTGCACTCCTATGTTCATTGCAGCATTTTTCATAATAGCCAAGATATGGAATCAACCTAAGTGTTTAGCAACAGACGAATGAATAAAGAAAATGTGGTATATGTGACAATGGAATACTATTCAGCCTTAAAAAAGAAGAAAATTGCATCATTTGCAACAACGTAGATGAACCTGGATGACATGCTTAGTGAAATAAGCCAAACGCAGAAAGATAAATCCTTCTCGATCTTGCTTATATGTGGAATATAAAAAATTCAAAGTCATAGAAGTAGAGAGTAGAATGGTAGTTACCAGAGGCTGGGGAGGTGATGGGGATGGGGAGATGTTGGTCAAAGGGTACAAAGTTTCTGTTAGGAGGAATAAGTTTTTGAGATAAATTGCACAGCAGGGTGACTAGAGTTAATAATGATGTGTGTATATTTCAAAATAACTAAAAATAAATTTCAAATATCTCACGACAAAAAAATGATAAGTAAGTCAGGTGACAGAAGTGTTAATTAGCTTAATCAAATCATTCCACATTGCATACATAGATCAAAACATCACATTGTACTCCATAAATGAATACAACTGTGATTAATCAATTATGACACTATTAATAAAAATTTCTTAAAATGGGTGAAAAATGCCTTATCTTTAAGTAATATAACTAGTTTACTTTGATGTTCCACATTTTTAGTGTCCTATTAGGGAAACACACTCATTTAATTTATACGTCTAAGTGTTTGGATATTTTCACTAAACAGAATAACCAATGAAGTCCTTTTTTTTCCTTACCTTGCGGGAGGTTGTTTAGGAGAATGAACCAAGAATAGGAAATGATGTCACACCCAGGATCACAGGTTGCTCTCATCACTTAACAGCCTCCACGAGCCTTTCCAAAACACTTGATTTCTACAAGCCTCATTGCCTTATCTATATAATGGGCAGAGCGATTGCACCTTCTGATGAGTACATCAGGTAATGAGGCAGAGCACCTGGTACAGCTAAGATTCTCACTCCTTCTCTTTCCTCAGTGAGGCTTTTCCTGCTGCAATTCATGGATTTACGTAACGTTAATTTATCATTGAGTGTACACATGTAGACTCAGCAACACAATTAAATTTAACGATTCATAGTTAACGTATATACATGGTTAATGTATATACATTTGGCCATCTCTCTAAAATAAATGGCTCCGGTCGTCTCCCCGCTGACTCTCACACGGCTCTTTTCCAGTCACTTCTTAAAACCATCAAAGTGTAACACACCGTCTCACACAGCAAAGTGTGCATTTCCTAAGTGTAGATCTAGATGATTCAGAAACTGAACACAGCTATGAGATAGCACTCAGATGAAGACATGGAACATGACCAACAGCTCAGATGTCCCCAAATGCCTCTTTCAGCCAGTAACTGCCACCTCCCCTAAGGGTGCCCACTATCCTGCCTTCTAACAACACAGATCTCTGTATCTGCTTTTATGCTTTGTCCAGTTGAAACCAGCAGCACTCATCCTCTCTGTCTTTGTTTGCTCATTTTGTTTGTGAGATTCATTCACATTTTAATTCAAATATGATTCTCATCACTGTATAGTATTCAAATGGAAATATACCACAATGCAATTACTCACTTTACTGTCAATGGGCACTAGGATAGTTTCCAGTTTGAATAGTGCTATTACAGATATTCTAGTACAAGTCTCTTGATGAACATATGTACATATTTCCACTTAGCATGTCTCTAGGAGTGGAACTGAGTGGGTGTATGTTCAGCTTTAGTAAATACTGATATGGAGTTCTCCAAAAAGTTTGGACCAATTTACAATCCCACAACAAATGCATGAAAGTTCTGGTTCTGGTTGCTATACATCCTTACCAATACGTGATATTTTTTCATCTTTTTTTTGTTAAATTCATTCTGATGTGTATAAGTGATTTGCATTGTGATTTCAATTTATATTATTTTTTCTTCATGACTAATAAAGTTGAGTACCTTTCTATATGCTGGTGATTTGGAAAGCCAGTTTTATGACATGCATATTTAAATCTTTTGTTCTTAAATCTTTTCTCTTGGGTTATCTGTCCTTTTTGTTGATTTTAGTTCTTTGTATGTTCCGAATACAAAATTTCGGTAGCATTCTACCTATTAACTACCTATCTATCCTTCATCACTGTATCGATCATCTATTTATCTACCTACCTAATCCTGTCCCTCTCGATGGGCTCCCTTTCCCTACTTGATGATGTCTTTTGATAAAGAGAAGTTCTTAATTTTAGTATGGTCTGATTTATCATTTTCTTTCATCTATGGCTAGCATTTTTGTTCTTGCTGCTTTTTTGAAGACACCATTTCTTCCACCATCTCTAAATATTTGTCTTCTCCAGGGCTTCATCCTCAGCCACCATTTCCTCTTACTTTGCATACTCCTGGGTGAACTCATGTTTCCAACTATGACAAAAGTATGTACATTTTGCAAATTTTCAACCTAGATCACATTTCAGAGCTCTAGACCCATATATTTGTCTTAATTAAGGTAAAATGTACATATAATGAAACACATAGACGCTAGGCGCAAAATTTGATGAGTTTTGAAAAAATATATACATGCAACCACCAATGTAATAAAGATCTAGAAAGTTCCTACATACCCACCACCTTCCTATAAGCAAACATTGTACTTGTTATGACCACAGCATGGATTTGCTTGTTACAGAACTTCACACAAATTTCAATCATATAGTAGATACTCTTTTGGGTCAGTCTTCTGTCTTTCACCATAATGCTTTTAAAAATAATCCATATCGTTGTGTTTTTATAGTTCATGATATCTATTGATGAATAGAGTTCAATTTTATGAATATGCTATAATTTTTGTATCCATTCTTCTATTGATGGATATTTGGGTTATTTCTAGTTCTGGAATGCCATGAATTAAACTGCCATGGACATTCCTGTGCAAGAAATTTGTGGATAGATGATTTTTTTTCTACATGGCCATCATATACTAACCTTTTTATATTTAGTAGTATTTGACTTGCTCATTTTCCTTAAGTATTTATTACAGATATGGTCATAAGAGATACTGGTCAGTAATATGATCAATCTGTCCTAAAATATTGGTCAGTAATTTTCCTTTCTTGTATCTTTTGCTGCTCAGGGATATTCTGGTCACATTAAATAAATAGTGAAATCCTCCATTTTTCTCTATTTTCTGAAAAAAGTTTGCATAGAATTGGTATTATGTGCTTCTTAAATATTTGACAAAATTTACCAGTAAAATTACCTGAGTCTGGAACATTTTTTTTATGATAGGATCTTTAATTATGAAATCAATTACTGTAAAAATATAGAGATATTAATATATTCTATTTTATCTTTTATCTATTTTTAATATTCATTTCAAATAATTCTCCTGCTGTGTTTATGTTGTCTAATTTATTGTCATTAAATTGTTCTTTATATTCTCTTACGACCTTTTTATTATCTGTAGTATGTGAGTATATACTTACTCTTTCATTTCTCATTTTGAAAGCTTGTGTTTTTAGTAATGTTTTTCTTGAGCCATACTGTTAGGGAATATGAATCTTATTCATACTCTCACAGAATAAACTTTGGACTTTGTTTTTTTTT
>RJWJ010017148.1:0-33447 GCA_004363605.1 Indri indri
AAGACAGACATCCAATAAGTAGGACAATCCCAAGGGCTCATGATTATTTTAGGGGAAGTCCAGGATAACGTAGGTGAGCACAGAGCAGGGAGACCTAATGTTGAGGGCCCAGGAACATCTTGAGGAAGAGATCTTTAAGCTGAGGTCCAAAAGGGAGGTAGAAATTAGCCAGGTGAAGGAGGCTGGGAAAAGCGGTTCAGGCAGAGCTAACAATCTTTGTGAAGACCTGGAATTTAGAGAATAGGTGGCTTATTGAAGGAACCGAGAGAAGTCTCCTACATCTTCCGAACTCCAGACAACAGGAAGATCTTCTAACTCTCATTCTAGGAGAGAACCCCAGGCATCGTTACTGCCAGTAAGAAAGGAATCTACTGCCTCTTTGTAGCCTTTCCCCAGACCCCAGCCCTCAGTCCTAGCAAACAGGAGGAATCCTAAAAGATGGCTGGGACACATGCAGGCAGAAGGCCATGGGTGTGGCTGGGAGGGCAGGAACTGGCCCAGGACTGGTCCACCCAGACCCTGGACTAAGATACTGGGCAAGTCACTTCCCACCTCTATCTGGACCTCAATTTTCATGCTCTATGGATCCTCAGCAGTTAGCACAACACCTGACACGCAGACTTTTTTGAATTAATGAATGACTTCAGTTTCCATCTGTAAAAAGATTCCTCGCAGTGCTAACATTCTGGGTCTGAGACCCACAGTCATCCCTGCCCAGGATTCTTTGAGCAACAGAAGCACCATGAAAGGAACAAGCACAGTGCCCAGCATTTGTTTGTTGTATGAATGTTTGTTGAATGAATGAGTGAATGTTCTTCCTGAAGTCACTATAAAAGCTGTGATAGATCCTGGCTTCTCTCAGCAGCTGCTCTGATCGCCATCCCTCCTAACCCTGTGCAATCATTGTCACCCACCCACTCCCCAGGGAGATGTCGGGTTCAGTGGTGAAAATGAACTCTGGCTCACGCCATTAGCACTCCATCCTAGGGGAAGAAGATTTAAGGTGATTGCACGGAGTTGAGACGTAGGAGAACAAAGGACTAAGATTTTCGGAGTTTAAACACATATCTCACGTAGCACTGTCTTACAAACACCAAACCTGCCAGATATTCTACCCAGCCCTGTAAACAACTAGAACTCACCAGGACTTGCTGGCAGAGCTCTGGAAACGAACAAGTGTTCCCGGAGCCACCATATTCCCTGTTTGCCCTGTGCCAGGCAGCTATAGGAAGGGCAAGAGTTCCCAGCTGGGCACACCCTCAGATACATTTTCCCTCTCCTGTGGGTTTCCAGGCTAGCCACAGAAGCCTGATTCATCCACAACCGCACTGAAACATAGAATTAATTTCAGCTATACCCTGGGTGAGCCAGGCCATTACGGCAGCCAAACCAACACTTACAGTATTATTTCGATGGGAAAATGTGTTCTGAGCTCCAAGCAACCAAATTATAAGTGGGACACAGGCACACCCAGGTTCAAATCCCAGTTTTAACACTTCCTAACCATATGGTCACGGACAAGGCACCATCCTCCGTGGCCTGTTTCTTGCTTTGTAAAAAAATACCTCCTATAGAAGGTTCTGGTACAGACTAAACAGACACCAGGGAAAAGGCCTCAGCTGCTCGTGGCACACAGGGGCTTTTGCAGAGAGAAAGCCTGGAGACGAGACTCCAGGCACAGTCCTTCCGAGGGCCCTTATCTGGCTCTGCGTGGGTGCAGCATCACCACTGGACGCAGAGCAAGTGTCTACGCGATAAATGAGCGGCCGTCTTAGAAATCACGGAGCATTCCTCTATCTTTGACCTTCTGCAGGCTTTCACTGGCTTATCTGAGCCAAGAACCTTCTCCTGCCCCCACCCATCCCGCTCTCCCCCATCTCTCCATGAGCTGCATTGTTCTGGCTTCCTCTGCTCCGGTCTGGGAAGGGGCTTAGCCTCCGGAAGGGGCCAGAAGCCCTGGCCTTTCACCCTGGACCTGCATGTTAGGCTGGCTTGCCAGCGGGCAGCCCACGACAGCAAGCAGGAGGAGGCGCGCTCTGGGCACGCCACCGCGGGTGGAAGGCAGACCTCCTCCCGCTGGGCTTTGGCTTTGGCCCCTCCTAGATCTGTTTGTTTCCCTGCGGCAGCCAGAACGGTCTGTACCCGGAGAATGGTGCTGACGGCCAAGGAATCCGTAGGGTCCTAAAGGTCGACCTTCTTCCTTTCCTTTCCTGTGTTCCCGTTCCCAAAATTCGGGGTTTCCTGGCCTTGGGCTTGTTGTCCCCTGCCTAGGGTCACTGGCACTATGGAGGTCAGTCACCTCGAATGAGCCCCACCCCGCGCCCCCCGCTGCACTGTGCTTCCCATGTTCCTCCCCTCTAGGTGCCACCGTCTGCAGCCTCCTCAGTATTTCCAGGTCCTGTCAATCTGTCCCCGTCCCCATCTCTCTGTGGTACTGCTGCTGGGTGTCCGCTGCTGCAGTCCCATCCCCTGACTCTACCCATCACTCCCAATCCTGTGATAGCAGAAAACAAAAACAAAAAGATTCTTGTGAAAGTAACATGTGCTTATGGTGAAAATCCAACAGTTACTTGCTTAGTGCAGTGAAAAAGACAAAAAAGAAAAAAATAAATAAATGAAAAAATGAAAAAATCCAACAGTGCAGAAAGTGTAAAATGAAGAAGCAAAAGCCTCTCCACCCCTCGGAGACAACCTCTGTGAACAGCTTCTCCAGTATCCTCCATGATGTTTTCTTGGCATGTTTAAGTATGTATAACTGCAGAAGAGTGTCCTCTTTTCTTTTTGTCCTCTAGAACGGGAATAGAGTGTACAAATTGCTCTGCAACTTGTTCTTGTCACCTAACAGTATATCTTGGACATCTTTCCAAAATCTACCTCCCTCTTTTTTTTTTTTTTTAATTTTATTTAAAATTTCACTCAGCAGTCAACTTGAACCTCCCTCTTTTTAACACCCACATAACTTCCCATTATTTGGATGTACTGTAATTTATTTAACTGTTTTCCTACCAGGGACACTTAGGTGGTTTTCCGTTTTTGCAATCACTCCTAATTGGTTCTCTGCCTCAGGTCTCAAACCTCCAATCTGCCCTACACACCAGTTAGATTCCACTGGCAATCGGATTTGTCCTTCCCAGCTTAAACATCTTCCTTATGTTAGGGTCATTCACTAGGTGTCTTATCACCCCCATACCTTAAGCTGCTCAAGGCAGGGTGTTGCCTTGGAGCTCTGCGGGGAGCTCTCTCCAGGCCTGTCAACTCAGCTGTTTTTGAGCCAGTCTCAGCAATGCCCTAGGGAAATGTTAAATAGTCAGTCTTTCCTTCTTTTCATACATAGTAAGTGGGAACTCTGTGGACTGGGCTTTGTGCAGGGACCTGGGAGATCCAGAATGAAACATGCAACTGGCCTCCTGGGGCTCGCAGTTGAGTGGGAAAGTCCGCCATTGGACACCGCACAGATGCGTGCATTTCTGATGACAAAGGGAAGGAGTGCTTTGAAAGGAAACAGAGAAAAGGGGATGAGGCATGTGGGGAAGGCCTCTCTGAAGAAGTGGCAAAGTGCAATGAAGACACACTAGCAGACCGTCGGATCAGGTTCCCATACTGGGCCTCTCTGGGCACTTCCCCTTTAGTCTCCTAAAATGTACAAGAAGGGGAACCCCCCTTTCGGTTTTAGCTTTCTGTGACAATAATAAATGCTATCAGAGTTCAGAGGAAGCAGCGTTCCCCACTGCCAGGGAGAGCTCAGGAGATTTCTTGCTGATTCCATGTTGACCTTGTGTCACGTGTGAGCTCTAGTTCCATTCAATTCTGTGTCAAATTCTTGTTGAGCATATACTGTACATATCTAACACAGGGATAGGGGTGTGTGTGGTTGTGTTGGGGGGAGCTGTGGAGGCGGTAGTGAGTGTTCGGATTTAAAATACATAACCGGCTGGGTGCAGTGGCTCATACCTATAATCCCAGCACTTTGGGAGGCTGAGACAGGAGGATCGCTTGACGCCAGAAGCTCAAGACCAGCCTGAGCAACACAGTGACACCCTGTCTCTATGAAAAATTAAAAAATAAAAAATAAAATTAGCTGGGTCTTGTGGCACACACCTATAGTCTCAACTACTCAGGAGGCTGAGGCAGGAGGGTGACTTGAACCCAGAAGTGAGCTATGATCATGCCACTGCCCTCCAGCCTGGGAGACAGAGCAAGACCCTGTCTCAAATAAATAAATACATAAATAAAATAAAATACCTTTGAAGGAGTTTACAATTTGTTTGGGCATCAGACCCAGGACTGGATTGTTTCAGTGTAAGCTATTGAGGGAAAAGAGAGCAACTCATCCACAGCTACACTGAGCCCTGGCTTCAGAGGCAAGCAGGCCTGGGCTGGACTCCCTGCCCTGCACTCCCAGCAGGGGAACATGGAGCTTGCCAGGTCTGTTCAAGGAAGGTTTCCTGAAGGCCCCTGAACTTGAGACAAGCTGGGAGTGTGAGCTGCAGCTATAAGGTGGAAAGGGAATCAGGGAAGAGTAATTGGTGCGAAGGAAGGAGCAAGCTGGAAGGGAAGCCTTGTGAGATCACAGAGGCATGGCATCCCACAGGGTAAAAGGAACCTGGGCAAAGTCAATTATACCAGCATGGAAAGAAAAATCCAAGTGAAAAAGAGCAGGTTAAGGAGTGCAGGCCTCCCCCATTCTTCTCTGGGGCCAAGGATTTCATGCCCCAGAGGGGGCACCAGATGAGAGAAGAGAGAAGTCTACTGCGCCCTCTGCCAGTCTCACTTCCAGATCTATGTGTCTGTCTCTCTTTAGTGTGATTAAAAATACTGTAAATTATATGCTTATACTTGTTGATGTTCTCTTTATGATCCACCTTATGTGGCTGTATATATTATGCACATCTACATACATATTACTGTGCAAAGTTGTATACACAAAGCCATGCATACTGTACTTTACGGAAAATTTAAGAGCGTTTCAGAGATAATTAGAACCATATGTGATTTTCCCCTCCTGGGATGTGGGAGGGAGATGAATCTAGAGATAGGCAAGGGCCTGCCCTGGAGGCTTCCTAGGCTGAGGTGGGGAGCCAGACTTGCTCCAAAGGCAATGGGGAGCTTAAAAGGTTTAGAGAGGGAGGTCCTAGTGCGGCTGCATGAAGGTAAAATAAACAAAAAGTTCCAGACTCTCCTTGTTTCGACTTAAGAAAACAGAGTTGCCTCTACAATATCAGAGGCAAATCCCAAACCAGTTCGGCCCACAACTCATCTCCGTGCCTCACTTGCTCCATCTGTGAAGGAAAGCCATAGTGTGGGCCTGTAAGACCATGGAGTCAACCCTGGCAAGCAACGAGGTCCAGAGGCTGAGGGGCTTTAGTGACCTTAGGCCTAGCCCTGGACCTGGTGCTTCCGGGTTGGGATCCTGTTCCAAGGGGGCAGAGCCTGGGGAAGCTTGTGCAGGCCTACTGATGCCCTTCTTTCCAGGCCCAGACACTCCTAAAACGCCCCTGCCAGTGAAGTGACACACCTTATTGTGCAGCCCTCAACAAACACAGCAGCTGCACTAAGTGCTAAAGAAAAGCTCCCATAATAACCGTGTGTGATAATAAAAAGATAAAGAGGCAAACGGGTATGTAGGTCAGCTCCAAAATAGTCACCCACCCACTTGGCCTGGGTAGCCATTTATGCCAGATGGGTACAAAGGTTTTTCTTGCTTTCCCTCCCAAGCTGATATTCCCTGCTCTTTTCAAGGTTGCCTTCAATAAAAGTCCTGCCTCCACTGGCTGGAGGTAGCCTGGGCAGCTCTGAACTACAGCCCTGCAGGGGCAGGCCCTGCTCCCTGCACCCCCTCCACCAAATAAATCCTGGGGTCAGCGGGCACAGAGGCCTCTCTGACGTGGGTTCTCGGGGCTAAGACGGGGTTGACGGTGGTGACTCAGAGACATTCTCCCCTCACCCCCCCTTACGTCTTGCGTGCACCCAGGAAGCCTCCCCCACCCCGACAGAGACCGCTTTGTTAACACAACTCGGTCTGAGGAAAGTTACGGCTTCAGGGTTGTGCGCGCCTCCTCGGCCTCTACCTCACTCCCCCTCTCCCCTCTTGGGCCCCCACCAAAAAGGCACATACCCCGCCTCCCCGCCCCTGCGCAGGAGCCAGGGCCCCCGAAGCGCTGAGCTCAGCATCCCTGCGGCGGGGCCGCCTTCCTCCGGGATGGTGGGAGGAGCCTCCCTCCTCCCGCGAGTGGGCGGGGCCAGGGACAGCCCCGCCCCATCCCACTTCTCCCTTCATCCCCCTCCCGTCCCTCAGAGCACGTTCTCGGAGTCACGTCCCTGCTTCCCCCCAATAGGGGGTCGACGGGGACAGGACGCCCCCCTCCAGTCAGCTGCTCAGCATCTGTCACCTCGGCCGCTGGGATCCCTTGAGGGCGCACCTCGGCTCTGGGGGGAGGGGAGAGGGAGCAGAGGGTCTTCCCTTCCCCCATTCCTGCTGGCCCCAGACTGGCCACTGCAGACCACAGCGAAGTCAGTTAAGCTCTTGCGTGCACCAATTCCCAGAGCAGAGTCTAGAAGTTTTTGTGTTTGTCTTTTGAATACAAAAAGATTCAGCAGTGGCTCCTGGGTGCCTATGCCAAAGTCTGTCCCTTTGTGGGTTACAAATGGGACAGTTGGGGTGAGGGAGGGGACCTCTTTTCTGATTATTTCCCAGATTGGCTTTCCAGGACCTAGGGGACACCAGAGCTTGCGGGGGGGGGGGGGGCGTTACTGGGAGGGAGGATGTGGTGACAGAATCACTGTCACTTCTGGGACGGAGAGTGTCTAGCTAAAGGGAAACCCCTGTGTGTCTATCTGCCTTGCCATTTGAGTCAGCACTGCTGCGCCCTGCTGAATTCTGCAGGGGGAGGAAGAACCTGATCAGATAAAACAAGGGCCAACCTAGAGAAAGTCTTTTGTGTCAACAACTCCACAGTGACTGCAGGGGTTCACTCCACCTGTTCCACACTCTAGCCCCCCAGTAACAACCCCTCTTTCCAGCCTTTACATCCCCTTTGGCTTACAACTAAGAGTGTCAGTGGCTTGGGATCAAGGAAATGAGCCTTGGAGTAATGGCTCCAGCCTGCTGACCAGCTGTGTGACCTTAGGCAAGTCACTGCACCTATCTGAACCTCAGTTTTCTTATCTGTACAGTGACACTGATGAACCCTGTCCTGCCTACATACTCTACACAAATATTACGTGTTATTTTTATTGACAAAACTATGAAAATCTTAAAGGATGTGGAAGTGTTTTTAAAATCATGAAGAGCTCCACAAGGGTCAAAGATCTTTGTGAGGAGGTGGCAAAATTGCTAGGTGGGTCTAGAAGCTGCCGGTCACCTGCCAGCCAAGGAATTCCAGACAAAAGCCCAGGATGCAGAGATGCAGACCCTGGGAGGCTGCCTTTTGCATAGACCAGAGTTTCCCAAGTCTTTGGCTTCTAAGGCCACTGGAGATAAAAATGAGTGAGGTTAGAGGCTTGGCAGAGGGTTGAGGAAGGGGATCCAAGCCAGAAAAAAGAAAGTTCCCGAGACTTGAGTGAGGCCTAACTGCGGGGAAAGAGGGAGATCATGGGCTTCCTGCCCTGCAGCTCAGGCCTTGTCCACAAAGTGGGGAGGTGGGGGCTGGAGGAAGCTCTCCCAGGGCCTGCTTGCCCTAACATTCAAAGATCTTAAAGTTCTTTCTGCTCACAGAAGAATCCTGACAGTGAAAGGGATGACTCTTCTCTCTGCTGAACACCCTAATCTAGCCCTACTCATCCTGGCCCCTTGGGATATTAAGAGGCTAGATAGGCCCTCCTGGTCTCTTTTCCCCTCTGAAAACAAAAAACAAAACCATAATAAGCTCATCTGCTGCCCAGGCAGGAGGTGGGCCTGGGTTCTGACTGCCCCCACTGCGGCAGCCCCTGATCATCCTTGATACCCCCTGCCACACACTCCCTAGATTGATAAACGAAGCCCACCCTGACCCTGCTTCCCCCTTTGATATATGGCAATTGAAACCCTCAAAAGTCAAAAACACTGAAATGGCTGGAATACCTCTTTCTACCTTCTCTGGCCTCTGTAGGCCAGGCCTGGGATTTTTGGGAAAAGCAGTTCCAAGGAAGCCTTCACATCTTTTTCCTTTGCTATGATCCCCATGGAGGTTGAAGAGGCCTTTGAGATTCTCTAGTTCTGGGTTTTCAAAACTCAGGTATGAAAAACCCAACACTACATGAAGCCACAGGATAAACACAATGTATCTTTCCTTTTATTAAAAGTATTTTTTTCTTTTTTTGGAGGGAGAAATTAAGTAATTTAACTAGTAAATAATTGAAAAGTTTGCTACTGAAGTTAATACAGATAAAATATATAATAGAATGCAAAACTGCATTATTGGCAATAAAAATACCAGGCTTTAAAGACATGTTATGCTTCCTGAGGGCTGCTTCTGGGCCATAGCCCAGAACCCTACTCATCCTGATAGCCAAAAAGCCTGGAACTCAGGTCTGTTGCCTGCTGTTTCCTCACTCCACAGGACGGGCCTAGCTCTGGAAATCAGAAGCCATTTAGCCCAGGCTTCAGGTACTAACTGGAGAGGGGAGATTGCCTAGCCCTCCCCCCACCTTAATTGTTTTCTTTCCTCATAAGGTTTCAGAACCCAAGAGGGAGAGGGATCTCAGTTAGCTGGAAGAAAGCTGGAGCAGAAAGGATGGGGTTCCTTCCTGAGAGCCAGTGGAATGGGGTAGGGAGAAAAGAAACAGTGTCCTGGTGTGAGAAGAACAAAGTTCCAAGCCTGGCTGGCTCCCTAGGACCACTCTGGCTTGGTGGGAAGCGAGATGCATGGGGAGACGCATGGGCTGGGTGCAGTCTGGTAGGCTAGGCTGGCTGTGCCTTGGCCGCTGCTGGGGTAAACAAAGGCCTCTCAGAATCCTGAGGCCACCTTCCCACTTCTCAAGACCCCTATCCCTTGGCATGGTGGTTTATCAAACCAGCCCTTTGTGGGGTTCCCACTGCCCTGCCCCGTCCCCATAGGAAATGACTTCTTGTGAAACCTAGGACCCCAGCAGAGCTGGCTGTCTGTGAGCTCGCCATCATCACGTGGGAGCCTTGTCGCTGCAGCTGGAAGCCCTCACCTGCCCCTCCCCCACCCAGGCCCTGTCTATCTTTCCAGGAGGTCAGCAGCCATCCCAACTAAAGGCAGCAGAATTACCTGGAGAACTTTTGTACAAAAACATCCCACCCAGACCTACCCAATCACAATGGTGGTTGGGAAGATGAGAATCTCTATTTTTTACAAGCTCCTCAGATGATCCTAATTATTAACAAGACTCGAAAGCCACCGGTTGATGGAAGGATTACTGGGCTCTTGCTTTGGGCCTCAATGTCTTCATCTGTAGAATGGCACTATATTTGTTCCTCAGGGGGCTCGTAGATATTAAAAGATACTTTGAAAGGCTGCTCAATACATTGTATTGTTAGTATTTCCTTTTCAAAAAGCAGCTTCATTTGCAAAAAGGCTCCCTACTGAGTTTTTACTCTCACTTCAGCAGGACAATCCAAATCCTCCTTGAGGCCCTGGGCTTCAGTGTTTCACAACCCTCCCAGTAAGCCAGGTGCGTTTATAATCTTGCTATTTTGACCAAGCTGTTTGTTGTTTTTCAAGTAAAAAAGCCACAGAAGTCCTGGGAACGCTTTTGCTGGCTTCTTCTCCACCTCCTATCACTCCACCCTCTCCCTGCCGCCCTGACCCACGCTGCCCCTGTCACTTCCACTACCCACAAGAAGTTTCCAAAGGGCTGCGGAGGCGCCCCAAGCGGAGCAGTGTAAGCAAGCTGGCTGGCCTTCAGGGGTTCCCATCCTGAATTCTGGGGTTCTCAGAATCACACCCCCCCACCCCAAGATCTGGTTTAACTTCCCAAACCCGACTGGGGCGGCTTGCCAGACCGAGGCCCTGGGAACTGGTGCACAGGACAGGAACCGCCTGAACCGGGAGGGGCAGGTGGCCGGGAGTGAGTGCTCATTGACTTTAAATTGCAGGCTTCCGCGGGTCCCACGGGAATAGAGCACAGCTCAGGAAGGGGCAGGGTTTCTATATGGTCTGGGCGCTGGCCACAGAGACTGGGACGTGGGGCCTGCTTACCAACTCCAGAAGCTTGGGTCACCTGAAATGTGACATTAGCCCACTCCTGCTCAGAAGTCAGCCAGTGTACCTACCAGGGTCGCCTGATGCAGATTCCATGTTGCACATTGTGTCTATATGATGAGTGCTCCCTGGAGAGCTCCTTCCCAGAAGACTCATGGAAATGCCTAGACTCTAATGGAAACGGCATCCTCTGGAGGAGTGCAAAATGCAGCCCTACTCCCACCAAGGGAACATACATTTCAAAAGCATTTTGAGGGGAGTGATTGCTTGATGGGTACACGGTCTCCTTTAGGTTATAAAGATGTTTTGGAACTATATAGAGGTGGTGGTTGCAAAACATTGAGAATGTACTAAACTCCACTGAATTGTTCACTTCGAAATCGTTAATTTTATATATGAATTTCATCTCAATTAAAAAAAATGTTTAAGTATTGAAGGGAAAGTACTGACTGTTTTAAAAGCTTCTCTATAACAAATCAGCCCTCTGCATTGTGTCACCTTTCTCCCCAGCTTTCTGGGATCACTGACTATATTCCAGCCAGAAGAACTGAGTTGTCTCAAAAGCCCTGCTCCCAGACCCCAGCTGAGGAGGAGGGGAAATGGTCAAATCTGTCCAATGTTCTTGGCAGCACTTGTCACAAAGAGGACAGAAAGGCAGTGCCAAGGTCCTCTGAAGGGCCGACCCATAGGCGGAGCCAGATCCTGGGAGTCCAGATGTAGGTCTGTGCAATTCTGGGAAAAGCCACGTTCTTGCCTCACGTAGCTATCCATTTACCCATTCATTCCTTTGTTCATCCAAGGAGCATTCAGTGCGCCTCTGCTGTATACATGGCACAGTGCTGGCTGCTGGAAGTCAAGATGAGTAGAACACCATCCTCGAGCAGCTGTGTAGTGGGAAGACTATAAAGTAGAAACAATTATTAATAACAGAGATATGCACAGGGTGGAAGGATGCCTTGAAGAGGGCACCTAAGGGATGGGGGGATGGGGGCACTGGGGCTTCATGGAGGAAGGGATGATAGAGTTGAGTCTCCAAGGCTGCTGGTGGGAGCATGTCTAGGCAAGCCCAACCTGCCTCTAGCCTTGGCCTGAGGGGAGTGGGAAAGGAAGGGGAAGACACCAAATGTACGGTTTATAGGTTTTCTGAGGGCTGAAAGAGGCCTGGCTCAGAGCTGCCCCCTCCCTAGGAAGGCCCCATTGCAGAGGTGAGGAGTGGTGTTTGGTGCCAGGAGGGGTATGTTAAGCCAGGTGGAAAGGATTCTACCCTCAAAGGATGGACCAATCCCCTTCATCCTGGCTCCAGAGGGCCTATGGGTTAAGAACCCCCTCTTCTAGGTCCAAGAGTTCTCCTGGCAGACAGTGATATAGGCCTTGTTCCCCTCTATTGTAGTGATGGGGGTGTCACAGGGGAAGCCACTAAAGACCCCCAGGCCTCTATGCAGGAGATTGTTTTCCTGGAACCCACTCCCTCCTACTCTAGGAAACACTTTCAGGCCTAGAACTGCCTTCCTTTTTGCATCACTTTTTAAAAACAGGAGACAGAAACACTAATAGGTTTCTTTTGCAAAGAAACAGAATTACCCAGTGCACATTAATGCAGCCCTTCCCATTTGGGAGACAGTGAATAAAAAAGATGCTTGTAACACTGCTGGGCACTGGGCTGTGATGGTGTTTGTTGAATGAATGAATGATTCCTAAAAAACTGCCCTTTCTAGACTGGCTCTTGATTCTTTCCTTATGAATATCAACTTAAAAAAAAAAACTATTTTTCTTAGGTCAATGTTCCACACTTTCCTGAAATATTTTCTTTTTTCTGTCAAAAAAAAAAAAGAGAAAAGAAGAAAAACAAAAGCGTTCTGATCAGAAGCATCCATGGTGAAAGAAAGAAACAAGAAAGAGAAAGAAAGAAAGAAAAGGAAAAAGAAAAGAAAAGAAAAAAGGGTGTTTTAGGTGTCCCCAGCCCAGCCTGGTGGGAGGAATGAATGGTCCTCTGATGGATTAATTCCCAAATCTTCTGTCCAGGACAACGGGAAGACACATCCATACAGGTCACTCCCAACTCTTTTCTTTCCACCTCAGTTCAGAGTGATTTCAAGAGGATGTCATCTACTTCAACCTTCCGAACACTTCATCTGATAGCCTTGATCTGGTGTCATTAAGGCTCCAGCCGGTGTTCAGGCCTTAAAAGCCCCAGCGGCTATTCTTAGACCCCTTGTTTTTAATACATAAATTTGTCCCCGAAAGTGGTTCTTTCACCTGTAAAATGGGGGTGGGGTGCAGGGCCTGGATTTCAGGTCCTTTCTGGTTCTAAGTCTTGGTTGCCCCAGGGCCTCTGGGTCAGCCTTTTTTTAAATTAGCATGGGAGTGGGGGGCTGGGGAGGGCAGTGGCTAGCCTTCTGCAAGTGTCATTTGTCACGTGCAAGCCTGCCCTGAGGCAAGGCCCGCCAGTCTAATCTGGTGAGGTTTGTGACCACTCAGGGGCCAAGTGTCTGATGTAAGTTTGGTTCCCTCTTCCATCAGGATCCCTGTGTCCCAGACTGATAAACCTTTAAAGAAAGGAAGGCTGAGTCGATCCAAACCTCCTCCCACCCCCAGCAATCATATCAGCCTCAGAGCACTGCAGCCAGGCCAGATTTCCTGTGACCCCGCCTGAATGACGAAACAGGGGATCGCAATTGCACTCCTGGGCTTTTCCGGAGATCTCAGTCCTCGGTCCTGATGCAAGTCTGTCTGGGTCTGTTACACAAAGCACTGTGGCGGGAGGGGCGCTAGGACCCGGCGGACGCCCGGGCAGGGGAGGCTCCTCCGAGCTGCAGTCCGTCCGTAGGGCCTGCGGGTGGGTCAGTGTGTCGGTCTGATTTGGGTCCTTGTCCTTAACCCCTGGACCGGGCACTAGGAACCCGGGCCCATCAACACTCCCCTAACCACCTTCTCCAAGCTCTCGCCTTGGAAGCGGTCAGGGGGTGGGGGTGAATAGGGCTTGGGGGCCAGGCTCCTATGGGGGGCACGGATTCCCCCATTAGCCCATCCCCTGGGGCTGTGGAGTAACGGACAGGCGGGGTCTCGGGGAGGAGGGAGCACGGTGCCTGGAGCTGCCCAGTCTTTGGACCCCACCCCCATATCGCGACCCTTCGCAAGGCAGGATAGCGTGGGGCACGGGCGCGAGGGCTGGCCGGGCTAACGTCTGCTGCTCCCCGCGCCGCCGTTCCACGGGCGTCCACCCATGTGCCCAGTGCTGCCCGTAGCTCTCGGGCTCCAAGACTTGGGGGCAACCGTTTTCCCTGCCTGCAGCCCCCTCAAGTTCCCCTGCCTATTCCCTCAGCGCGGTCACGGGCTATCCCCTCCCCCAGCAACACGACCCTATAATAAACAAGTCTTTCCTTGATCCTCCCCTGCCGCGAGCGCCCTCGGGGACCTTGGCAGCTGCAGCCGCCGCGGATCCTTTCCAGAAAGGGGGCGTGGCCGCAGCTCGGGGTTCGGTTGGGAGCGTTCTGGGGCTCAATGTGGGCGGGGCCATGCCGCTGTCACCGGGCAGGAGAGAACGTTGCGAACGTGCGCCCGGAACCCATTGGTCGAGGCGGGCCACACTCCCGGGTCTGGATTGGGCTGTGGCGCGGAGAGGGCGTGGCCTCGCCACGTTAGTCCTTATAGGCTGCTCCGCGCTGGTGCTGGGGATCGCAGCAGGCTGAGGGGGAGGTGCGGGTGGGTAGGAGGGACAGGTCTGGGCAGCGCTCGGTGGTTGGCACCAGTTCGCACACCCATTGAAGCGGCAAGACGCACTTGTCCTAACAGTCCTCGCTGACCGCGCTAGCTGGTGAGTGCTTCGGCCGTGTGTGCGGATCTGCGTGAGTCCTAGCGCTCGCAGTCGGATCTAGCCCCCAGACTGACGCCCGGTCCGTGCCCCTCTTGTCTTAACAGCGGCTTCTGCGCTCCCGCAGCCTGAGCTCATCAGCAAACGCCCTGGCGTCCGTCCTTACCATGCCGAACCTTTGGGACCGCTTCTCATCGTCCTCCTCCTCTTCGTCGTCCTTGTCCCGAACTCCCACCCCCGATCGGCCACCGCGCTCAGCCTGGGGGTCGGCGGCCCGTGAGGAGGGGCTTGACCGCTGCGCGAGCCTGGAGAGCTCGGACTGCGAGTCCCTGGACAGCAGCAACAGTGGCTTCGGGCCGGAGGAAGGTGAGCGGTGGGCGGGTGCGGACACGACTCGAGGGGCCGGGAAGGTGTGGAAGCGCTGTGCCTGAAGGGGTCAAAGCCACCTTGGCTTGCTATCCCTTCAGGACCCAGAATGCCTGGGGGCGGGCGGGGGGTGTTGGAGCTCAGGGTACGAATGGGGGGCGGAAACTGAGGCACGGAGTGGGTAGGAGCGCTGGTTTCTTAGTGAAACAGGACCTCCCCCGCCTGTATGTCTCTTGTTGATGCAGCTCTAATACCCATCCCTGCGTGCTCTTCCCTCCAGACTCGGCATACCTGGATGGGGTGTCGCTGCCCGACTTCGAGCTGCTTAGCGACCCCGAGGATGAGCGCCTGTGTGCCAACCTGATGCAGCTGCTGCAGGAGAGCCTGGCCCAGGCACGGCTGGGCTCGCGGCGCCCCGCGCGCCTGCTGATGCCTGGCCAGCTGGTGAGCCAGGTGGGCAAGGAACTGCTGCGCCTGGCTTACAGCGAGCCGTGCGGCCTGCGGGGGGCGCTGCTGGACGTCTGCGTAGAGCAGGGCAAGAGCTGCCACAGCGTGGGCCAGCTGGCCCTCGACCACAGCCTGGTGCCCACCTTCCAGCTGACCCTCGTGCTGCGCCTGGACTCACGCCTCTGGCCCAAGATCCAGGGTCTGTTTAGCTCTGCCAACTCTCCCTTCCTGCCTGGCTTCAGCCAGTCCCTGACTCTGAGCACCGGCTTTCGAGTCATCAAGAAGAAGCTGTATAGCTCGGAGCAGCTGCTCATTGAAGAGTGTTGAACTTCAACCTGGGGGGCCGACACTGCCCCCCACGGCAGAAACAACTGAACTTTGGGGGTGGAGATTAGCAGGCAGGAGCCGAGGGACAGATGCCTGTCATTAGCAAACTGACAACAGCCACCTGAGGGGAGGAAGGTGGAGGTGGGAGAACATAGTGTTTCCTAGGAAGCTCACTGGGTTGTGTGCAGGTGGCTTGGAGTTGGGGGCACATGCCCTACAGTACTGTAGCATGAAACAAAGGCTTAGGGGCCAACCAGGCTTCTGGCTGGATGTGTATGTAGCATGTATCTTACTCTTCTTATTGTTACTGACAGTTACAAGACGACAGTGGTGTGACAGGCAGGAGAGCAGCTGGGCTGCTCTGGCTTCTGCTAGGGGTGTGTGCTCATGGTAGCGGTGGAGGGAGGGGGGAGGTCATGGAGGCGGTTTGTGTATCTCCTGGTCTGAGGGGACCAAGTATGTTTGTTGTTTGTTTTGTATCTTTTGTTTTTCTGATCAGAGCTTCACTACTGACCTGTTCTAGGCAGCTATCTTACAGACGCATGAATGTAAGAGTAGGAAGGCGTGGGTGTTGGGATCAGTTGGGATCTTTGACACTTGAAGAAAAAAACCCACCTGGGAGCTGCGTTCAACCCATCCCCGCCCCAATGTACTGTGGAGCTGAGCTGTGAGGGGAAGGGGCCGATGGGGGTGGGGCTGGAACCCCTCCCCCAGAGGAGTGCCATCTGGGTCTTCCATCTAGAACTGTTTACACGAAGATACTCACTGTTCATGAATACACTTGATGTTCAAGTATTAAGACCTATGCAATATTTTTTACTTTTCTAATAAACATGTTTGTTAAAACGGTTGAGTCTCTTATCAGTACCATGAAATGAAAAGTAGGGAGAGGGGTGCTGGTCAAAGGCAGGTTTCATCAGACCGTGGGGTCCACCTGTGTGTTCCTCTGTCCCTTTCCGGGACTGCCTGCCAGCCTGGTAACAGGTATGTGGACTGTGTGCCATCTGTGCCAAGGATCCTGGCTCTCTTGGCTCTGCTGGCTGAAGCTGTCAGAAGAATGTGCTGGAAAGCACCCGAAGGTGAGGGGTGAGTCAGACCTCCCACTGAGCCAGAATCTCAGCAGGGAGAGCTCACCTGGCTGCCCAGGTTAGAAGGCCCAGGCACAAGGGCCTCCTGAGCCCAGGGTCCTTACAGGCACTGAAGGGACTGGAAGAGACCTTTTCTTTCTTTCTGTGAGAAAAGTCAACAGTTCTATTTGTTCTGCAGTCATAAAAATTACAAATTTTATCTTGGTTATAAGAAGGCTAAGAGGAACCTAGGGCTCAGAGAGGGGCATGAGCAGCCACAGGAAGGAAGTGTGGACCAGGCAGGTGCAGAGCCCCAACACAAAGCGTCACGCACTGTACACGCGCGCGCACAGGGAGGTGCAGGAAGGAGTGGTAAAGGCTTAGAGCAAGGAGATTGCAGGTCTGTCTTCACAGGTGCCCTGGGTGACCTGGATGCCCTGGATAACCTGGACTCATTATGCTCTCTGGGCCCGAAGTGCCTTATCAGAGAAATTGTCAAATTGGGGTTGGGCCAGATGAAGGCCAAGGCCCTTCCCACTTCTCCCTCCCTGTGACTGGGTCCACCCACATCGAGTGGCCTTTGGAGAGTTATTATCTCCCTTGTTTTCTCTTCCTGGTCCCAGACAGACTTGTTTGCTCAAGACTAAAACGGTGGTTCTTCCACTTGAGTGTGTAGTCAGATCGCTTGGGGCCCTAGTGGAGAGTCTGAGTGCAGGTGGGGCAGGGCCCCAGGAATCTGCATTTTCCTCAGGGAGCCTGACGCAGGGTCCTGAACTTTGGGATAGCTTAGAAGACCCACATCTCTTGGGTAGAACTGAGTGACTTGTTCCCCAAAATGAATGGACTTGAGTTAGGATAGATTTGAAAATGGATGGTGATAACGATGAAGAAGGTACCTAGAGTGTAGTTTTAGGAAAGCCCTGACACCTACTCTCTTAGCACATCTTCCTGCTGGCCACCCTGCGAGGGCTGGGTGGGGCAAACCCAAGACGCTCAAGCCCTTGAGTGACCATCTTCTTGGACAAGAGCTGATCTTGCCCCCTCTCAGTCTCTCAGGTTTGGGGCTGGGAGAGAAGCAGTTTTCACACTTGAGTGGCATCCGAGGGGCACTTTACCAGGAACTGACATCTGCACCAATGGTCCTGACTGTACTTCCGTCACCTCAAAAGAGGAGCAAGGAAACAACTGTCTGTCTCCAGAGGAGTTTTGTTGGTATTTGGAGGCATGAGCTGGATGTATCGGTCAGCATTAACCCCTCTCGGAGCCAAGGAGGCAGCTGAGCACACTCAGGTCCTTTTCTTAGATGGTCAGACTGAGGCCATGGTAAGGCTTGGCTTCCCTGTCCTAAAGCCAGACTGGCTTTCCTTATCTTCGTGGGGCCTGAAATTCCCCCCAAGCAGGACAGACAGGCTGCCAAGTGGGAGCCCTGTAGCTTGGGTTTTACAATAAGGGGAAGAGGCTTGCTGAGGCTCCAGCCAGTTCTGGGTTCTCTAGATCCCCTAAGACATGGCAGGGAGCTTTGCTGCAGGTATTGGGCTCCCTAAGAGAAGATGGGGAAGGCTCTTTTGCTGCTAAGGCTGAAAGCTAATAAAGCTTATAACTTACACATAACATCCAACTTAGGTAAATGCTTTCATAAATCGTCTTATTTGGCCTGTAAAAGTTGTATTGATTACCTCCCTTTGTATAGGATTCCCTCTCTTATTCCTACTTCCCACCTCCTCAGGTTACTGGTCTCAAACCTGCAATAGTTCCCTATTGCCATATTCCACCGTGTGTCTTTCAGGACCTTTGGTATTGGGCCCTATATTCCAGGCTTACCTCCCTCCACTTATCTCATTTTGTTACAGGTCAGTATGGTCCTCCCACTCCTATAGCCCTAGGCTCTGCTCTCTCTAGCACCCCCATCCAGGGATGTGGCCCCTCTACAGAGTTTGCAAGCCCTGCCCTTCCTTTAAGGCCCAGAGCAAGTTCCAGCCTTTTTTTATGGCTCCCTTCTGTCTCCCCTCCCCCCATCTTTCACCATTGCAGTGTTAAAACATAGCACACAATGATCTCATTGTATGCACTTGTTTTGCATCCCCCCAGCTCTATGGGACACCTCTAAGTGCCCCTCAGGCCTGGCATATAGCGGTTCACTAAGTATTGGCTATCTGAGCCCTCAATCATCCCCCTTCCCCCACCAGCCTCAGGCTTTCAGGCTAAGGAGAAAGGAGGGCAGGATAGAAACATTTAGTTTTTTTCACTATGCCTACTACCTAGCTTATTGAAATATTAAAGGCTATGGTCCTGGGCCGGTAGCAGTGGCTCACACCTGTAATCCTAGCACTCTGGGAGGCCAAGGCGGCCGGTGGGGGGGTGGGGAGAGATCGCTTGAGGTCAGGAGTTCGAGACCAACCTGAGTAAGAGCAAGACCCCCGTCTCTATTAAAAATCAAAAAAAAATTAGCCGGGCGTGGTGGCACTCGCCTGTAGTCCCAGCTACTTGGGAGGCTGAGGCAGGAGATCACTTGAGCCCAGGAGTTTGAGGTTGCTGTGAGCTAGGCTGATGCCATGGCACTCTAACCTGGGTGACAGAGTGAGGCTCTGTCTCAAAAAAAAAAAAAAAAAAGGCTATGGTCCTGGTAGGGAGGTAGAGTCCTTAATGGATAAGGCCACACGCATAAGAGTTAGTGAAATCCAGGTTCAAATCCTGGCCCAGACATTTCTTAGCCAATGACCTGGAGCAAGTCACTCTATGTCTCTAAGCTTCAGTTTTCTCATCTGTAAAGTGGGGATAATAGTGAGGAAATGATATATAAGAAGACATAACTGGGGTCCACCACGGGCAGAGAAAGGAGTGGGCAGGCAGGAGAGATGAGGGACTGAGCGTGGCAGAGCTGGCTGTAGAGCGAGCGCCCTTTCATGGGGACTGCCCTTTGACTCCCTTTCCCTCTGGTCTTTCTTTCCTCTACACTTGACTAGTCTTAAAAAGAAAAGAAAAAAAAAAAACTGAAAAAAAAAAAGTCACCATCTTAACAACAATCATGTCAACATATGACCTTAATAAATTCTCAAAAAACCACATCACTTTGGGGGGAATATGTTCAGACAGCTACACTTCTAAGCTGTATTCTTCTAATTCTGGTACATATCAAGCATCATATATATTGTTCCTTGAATTCCATGTCATGATTCAGAAGGAAATACGAAGGCCCAGAGTGGCTCAGTGAGCAGGTCCGCTAAGATGGGAAGTGTGGTCTCTTACCTCCTGGGCTTTCTATTCAAACCCCCAAGACCTCCTTGTTCCCTAGCTCAGGGCAATCCGGGTCAACCACGGTCCTGCTTTTGGCCAAGTACTGCTGGGGCACTCCAGGGGAAGGCTGAGGATGAAACCAGGCCCAATTAATAGATTATTACAGGCCTCTCTAATTATCCTGAAGTACGGGGGCTCTTTATGAAGGAATCGCAAATTAGAAAGCAGACCATTAAACCCAGACACATACATGCAGGGACCCAGCTGAGCAGTCTCCATTTTGATCCCCACCATGGGCAGCTTCACGGAAATATCTGGGGCAGCAGATGCAGCCTGTGACACGTCTTGCTGGTGACTCGGAAGGCAGCGGTTGTCACTTGATTACTGCATTCATCCATTCATTCATTCATTCATTTAATCAATATACCATATAACTAAATGGGTCCATGGGGGCTATAAGGGAAAGTCAAATTAAGTAGAAACCCTTAAGAAGCTGATACCAAAATGCTCTTGCTCTCGCTCTCTCTCCCCCTCTCTCTCTTTCTCCACACACACACACACACACACACACACACACATACACACACACACACTTGCACATAATCACACACACATTTATAAGTGAAAGTGTGGGGCATAAGGAGAAGAGAAAATGGGCACATGTTCAATTCTCCCCACCCCTAACTTCTCAGGGAAAATTTTTTTATTTGTATAAATTTGGGGCACATGTGCAATTTTGTTACATGCAAGGGTAGCGGCCAAGTCAGGGCTTTTAGGGTGTTCATCACCTAAATAACATACATCCTACCCATTAACTAATTTCTCATCTTCTTCCATCCGCCCTCCCCCTCTCAGGAAAAATTATTTAACAATGTAGAGAAGTATATAAAATGAAATTAATTGAACTGCATACTTAAAATTGATGAATTTTCTTGAATGTAAATTATACCTCAATAAACCTGAATTTTTAAAAAAGTATATATACAATACATACCCGGGCACAGCGATGCTCATCTGTAGTCCCTGCTACTCAAGCAGCTGAGGTGGGAGGATCTCTTGAGCCCAGGAGCTCGAGGCTAGCCTGGGCAACACAGGGAGACTCTGTCTCTATCTGGGCACAGTGGCCATGCCTGTAGTCCCAGTGACTCCAGAGGCTGAAGCAGGAGGATTGCTTGAGCCCAGGAGTTTGGGGCTGTAGTGAGCTATGATGGCGCCATCTAGGACAACAGAGCAGGGCTCCATCTCAAAAAAAACAAAAGCATATATACACAAAAATGAACGCAAAGGGGATCATAGGCCTAAGTGGAAGAGCTGAACTATGAAACTGTTAGAAGAAAATACAGGAGCAAATCTTTGTGATCTTGGATTAGGTGGTGGTTTCTTAGATAAGACACCAAAAGCATACAAGTGGTAAAGTGGAAGATTGCCAAGTTGAACTTTATCAAAATTAAAAACATTTGTGCTTCAAAGGACACCATCAAGAAAGTGAAAAGACAACCCACAGACTGGGAGAATATATTTGCAAATTATATATCTGATAAGCAATTTACACCTAGAATATAAAGAACTCTTGCAACTCAATTAAAAAATGAGCAAAGGGCCGGGCACAGTGGCTCACGCTGTAATCCTAGCACTCTGGGAGGCCGAGGCGGGCAGATCGTTCTGAGCTCAGGAGTTCGAGACCAGCCTGAGCAAGAGCGAGACCCCGTCTCTACCAAAAATAGAAAGAAATTAATTGGACAGCTAAAAATATATATAGAAAAAAATTAGCCGGGCATGGTGGCATGTGCCTGTAGTCCCAGCTACTCGGGAGGCTGAGACAATAGGATTGCTTGAGCCCAGGAGTTTGAGGTTGCTGTGAGCTAGGCTGACGCCACAGCACTAGTCCCAGGCAAGAGAGAGTGAGACTCTGTCTCAAAAAAAAAAAAAAAAAAAAAAAAAATGAGCAAAGGATCTGAATAGACATTTTTGCAAAGAAGATATACAAATGCCCCATAAGCCATTCATGAAAAGACGATCAACATTATTAGTCATTAGGAAAACGTAAATCAACACTACACTGAGATACCATGTCACACCACCAGAATGGGTGTAATCAAAGAGACAGACGATAACAAGTGTCGGGGAGGTTGTGGACAAATTGGAGCCCTCATGTATTGCTAGAGGGAATGTAAAGTGGTGCAGCACTTTGGAAAACAGTTTGGCAGTTCCTCCAAAGGTTAAACCTAGAGTTACCATATGACACAGCAATTTCACTTCTAGGTATATACCCAAGGGAAACGAAAACATGTGTCCACATAAAAAACCTGGACAGGAATGTTCATAGCAGCCTTATTCATAATAGCCCCAAAGTGGAAACAACCCAAATGCCCATCAACAATTAAATAAACACATTGTCGTATACCCATTAATGGAATACTATTTGGCCACAGAAAGAAATGCAGTAGTGATACATGCTACAGCATGGATGAGCCTCAAAAACATTATGCTAGGGAAGCCCTCGGCCTTAAGCCTTGAGGGCAGGCCTCGTGCTGCTGGATGTTACCCCAGGTTCGAGCCTCAGTCCTGGAAAAGTGAAGAACAGAAGGGCGGTGGGGTTGTGAGGAGGAGGCTGGCAGCGCTGCTTTGTCCAGTTGGGCGGTGAGCAGAGCGCTGAGCAGTGGCTGTGGCCTGGGCGGTGACCCTGGTTGACCCTCCGCAGGGCGGCCACGCCACCGCCTCTTGCAGTTTTCTGGGTGTCTTTCCCCACCTGGGACCCGGACTCCTATCGCGCATGTCTGGAGGATATGTGTGTGTGGAGGCCCGAGGTTGCGAATCCACGCATGGGAAGCCGGGGGGCGGTGGCTCACGCCTGTACTCCAGCTGCTCGGGAGGGTCGCTTGGGCCCATGAATTTGGGACCAGCATGGACAACACAGCAAGACCCCACCTCAAAAAAAAAAAAAAGGGCTAGCGACCTAGGAAGCTTTCTGTAGTCTAACCTACTATCCAAAACTAGAGGCGAGTCCAAGGCATGGGAAATTTGTGGGAATAAAATACTCTACAACTGCCAAAAATAACGTTAATTACTGGGTAATGGAAATAAAAGTGATTCTTTAAAAAGAAATTATGCTAAATAACAGAAGCATGTCATAAAAGATGACATATTGTATGATGCAATTTATATGAAATGTCCAGAATAAGCAAATCCATAGAGACAGAAAGTAGGTTAGTGGTTGCCTAGGGGTGGGAAGTTGGAGGAAATAGGGGGTCACTGCTAATGGGTGACTACTCTTTGGGGTGATAAAATGTTATAAAATCAATTATGATGATGGCTGCAGAACAGTAAATAAACTAAAACCCATTAAATTGTATACTTGCAATGAGTGACATTTATGATATGTAAATTTATCAATAAAGTTTTTTAAAAGTACACATTTGTCAAAATTCATAGAATTGTACATCTAAAAAAAGGTGTGTTTTACTACATGCAAATTATACCTCAATTTAAAAAATTTTAAACACTCACAAAAAAGTATATAAAATGAGCTCTGGAAGTTTTAACAAATAAATTATGGCTCCATAATTATAGCTTCATTTAGTGTAAAAATGGTAAATTTTCCACTAAGAAAAGGAAAGCAAAGAGAAGCCATGATCATTTTGGTTTAAATTTTATTTATTGTCTGTCTCTGACAATAAAATGCCAGTTTTTGTGTACCTGGCATTGTGCCTGCTTCATAGAAAATGCTCCAAGAACATTTGTGGAAAGAGGGAAAAATGGAAAGAACGGTGATGTCTCAAACCCACCATCTCCTGAAGATGCCCATGGGGGCTACTTTCAAGCACTTTTTATTATTATTATTGTTGTGAAATACACATCACATGAATGTTGCCTTCTTAACCGTATTTAAGCACACGGTTCAGTAGCGTTAAGTATATTCACATTGTCATATGACCAATCTCCACAACTCTTTTCTCCTTCCAAACTGAAACTTTGTACCCATTAAACAACTCCCCATTTCCCCCTCCCCTGACAACTATCACTCCACTTTCTGTCTCTAAGGATGTGACTTCTCTAGGTAACCCACACAAGTGGAATCCTACAGTACTTGTCTTTTTGTGACTGACTTATTTCACTTAGCACAACATCCTGAGGTCCATCCATGTTGTAGCATGTGTCAGGATCTCCTCCCTCTTTAAGTCTGCACAGTACTGCAGTGTGTGTACCTATCCCATTTTGCATTCGGGTCGCTCTATCTTCTGGCTATTGTGAGCAGTGCTGCCGTGAACATGGATGTGCAGTTATCTCATCAAGCCCCTACTCTCACTTCTTCTAGATTTAGACTCAGAAGTGGAATTGCTGGATCCTATGGTAATTTGATTTTTGATTTTTTGAGAAACTGCCATACTCTTTTCCATAGCAGTTGCGCCATTTTACATTCCCACCAACAGTGCACAATAATTCCAGGCACTTTTATGCCCCTCCGCACCCCAGTCTAACTCCAGCTACCCCGATACCCAAGTCCTGCTGCATCCATTCCTACAGGTGGTAAGTGGTGAAGGGTCAGATGAGAGCTATGGATCTCCAGTATTCTAGGGTGTTCTAGGAAGCTGGAAGAGAGGCTATCTGCCAGACAGAGTGCGAACAGGCTCCTGGGAAAGGTAGGATGAGACTTCAGCCCTGAAGACGTGCGTGCTCCCTTCCTTCTCTCACCTGGGCCTCCCCCAACACGTTTCCAATTCCATGTGGGAGCCTCTCTGGGGAACGTGCTGAGTGCTGGGGGACAGAGTGGTAGAGCTGTTTTGGGCTGGGGCATCTTGGAGGACAGGAGAGGAGCCCCCTGTCCAGTGGTCTGCAACCCATTCTGAACCTCAAAAATTTTGACTTTTGCTATCACTGATTGAACAAATATTATACATGACAAACCCCCATGACTTCAGTAGCAATGTTAAGTGAATTTATATGCACTTGACTGCATCTACACACATTTAAAAAGTAGCATGACAAATATGGGCCAGACATGCTGTGGACATCGTCTATAGACAATGCAGGGACAGGCCCCATTCGAATCTGCCGCCCTTGGTGATAATTTCAGGCCTTTAGTCAAGCCCCCCCCCCCTCCCCGCCCTCCCAGGGCAGGTCAGGCTCTGACAGTTTGAGAACTGCCCACTGCACCACGGGGTTATAAGGAAGCGGGGCTCAGGGCCGAAGAGGATAAATAGCCCATATTTATGGAATGTTTTACATCTTCAGTTCACACATGTCACCAACCCTATGAAGTAGCTGCTACTACTATTATTATTCCCATTTTACAAACGGGGAAACCGAGAAACATGGGGCAATGGAAGGAGCTTGGAACTGGGAGTGCAGAGACCTGTGGTCTTGCGTGACTTTGCCACTGACACTTGTTTCTTCATCTTTGAACCGAGGGCAGGACTGGATGACATTTAACAGTGATTCTTTGAGGCAGAGCTCAGCTGCCGCTGCCCAACCCGCCCGTTCCCCCTCCCCCTCCCTGGGTTCAAGCCTGGGGTGTGGGTAGGGGTGGGGTGGGGAGGAAGAACAGAACGCCTTGCAGGTCACTGGGCAAATGCTTGACTGCTTTCTGGGGCCAGTCCAAGTCTGGAAGGAGAACGTTAAGAAGAAATTTCCACAGCCCTTCCCCCATTAGGGGATTTTCCACTCTGCTTGGGCAGACATGCCTCTTGGTTTCCCCAGAGCTGGGCTCTAGCCATCCATAGGTTTTATTGAAGGGCTCACCTCCGAGCTAGGGGGAGGGGAAGACCTAGTTCTGCTTCTTGCCCGTTGGAGAGGCAGGACTGATCTAGAAAGAAGAAGCAGGGTGGGGGGGTGGAGCAGGGGGAGCCAGGATGACTGTAGGTGGGAAACCTGTGGCCTCAAAGCCACATGTGGCCCTCCAGGTCCCCGAATACGGCCCGTTGACTGAATCCAAACTTCACCGGACAAATCTCTTTAGTAAAAGGATTTGTTCTGGAAAATTTGGATTCAATCAAAAGGACTCACTCAAAGATCCAGAAGGCCATAGGTTCCCCACCCCTGCGAGGAGGGCACCAGAGCTCCGGGGACAAAGGAGCAGGAAGACTGGCAAAGAATAGATGAGAAGGGAAGTAATGTGGACCCGGCTTACAAAGATTGCCACGCACACAGGGACAGCGCAGCGGCCAGCAGAGAGCTGGATCAAAGAAATGGAAAGTATAGTGAAGGGACTGCGGCATACGGAAGACAGACAGCTGTCGCAGGGGCTGGCGCTGTGGCCTCTGCACCAGCCTGTCCCGCTGCCGGGAATACCCTTCCCGCCAAGCTTCCCTGTTGGCTCCTGGGTGATGAGGTTTAGCTCCCTGCCCCCTGCTCCACAGGGCAGCCCTCCCTGGCCACCCCTGTGAAAGCGGCCACCCTCCAGCACATCTCTGTCTTGGATTTCTCCACAGTCCTTATCGCCACCTGAAGTTAGCCTGTGTCTTTGTTTAGTGGCCACCTCCCTCCTAAAGGAGCAGAACTCTCATGAGCTTGTTCTCTACAAAATCCCCAGGGCCTGGCAAATTGCCGGCTCAGTAAATATTGTTGAGATTGACTGAATTGCACTTTGAAGTGTCATGGCGAAAAGGAAGCCTATAATGGTAACAATTTTTTTTTCCGAGCACCTACTGTCGCCAGGCACCGTGCTAAGTGCTTTACATGCATTTATTCCTCCGAGCCACTCTCTAAGAGATGAGGCCCGGAACGGTTAAGTTGCTCAAGGACATACAGACACAGGATTTGCATCTACACACTTAACCTCTAGGCTAGCACTGCCCAACAGAAAGGGAATATGAGCCATATAAGTAATTAAAAATTTTCCAGTAGCCACACTAAAATGTAAAATCTGGTGAAATTAATGTTAATAATATATTTTATTTAATCTAATATATAAAAAATAGTATCATTTCCACACGAATCAATATAAAAATATGAATAAGATATTTTACATTTTCTTTTACTAAGTCTTCAAAATCTGGTTCATACTTTATACTTACAGCATTTGCTACATTTTTATCAGAAAATGATCTGTATTTAGATTTCATAAAATTAAAAAATCATAAAATCAAAAAAGCAGATTTTCATAAAATCAAAAAAGTAGATTCACATACCCAAGTTGTTCCAAACATACCTAAATGTTTTCAGATATTGTTTTCCAATATCTGAATTGAGTATTATTATTTTTTATGCCTTCTAATTTCTTTCAAAAGTATTATTATTATTATTTTGGGACAGGGACTCACTCTGTCACCCAGTCTGGAGTGCAGTGGCTTGATCATAGCTCATTGCAACCTCAAACAATTCCACTGCCTCAGCCTCCTGAGTAGCTGGGACTACAGGTGTGCACATCACACTTTGCTGATTTTTAAAAATTTTTTGTAGAGACAGCATCTCATTATATTGTCCAGGCTAGTCTCAAACTCCTGGCCTCAAGTTATCCTTCCATTTTGGCCTCTCAAAGTGCTGGGATTACAGGCATGAGTGACTAGGCCTGGCCTTCAGTATCACTTTTTACAATTAAACGTGCTTTAATTAAAATTAAATAAAGTTTAAAATGTAGCTCCTCGGCTGCACTAGTCACATTTCCAGTGCTCCATAGCCACATGGGGCTAGAGGTCACTGTATTGGCCAGCGCAGCTCTGGGCATTGGGCTTGAAGGTTGGACGGTCAGAAAGGGAGGCTGGAGCCTGAGAAGCCCCATGGGAGGAATCCGGAGCCGACTGAGGACCAGCTGTGGGACGGAAGGGTGGGGAAACTGACATAGGCAGGCCTGGCCCCACCAGCCCTGCCTGCCACCAAGCAGCACAGGTCCAGCCTGCTCGCTCACAAGGGGAGGGCCTCCTGTGGGCTTCTCTTGGGCCTGGAGACCCCTCGCACTAAGGAAGTGATGGCCCTCAAAGCCTTGGGTAGAGCAAATGGTGGCTCCCCTCAGAGCCAGCATCCCCTTCAACACCACCAGAAAGAGATCCAGGGCGTGCATGAGGCTGGATCTGAGCAGGCTCAGGCTTGGTGGACGGAGTGAGCTCCCTCTTCTCTCGCTGATCTGTGGGCAGCTGGAGCGGGTGGTTAAGTGTGCGGGCCTGGTTAGCAACTCTGAAGTCAGGTACACCTGGGTTCCAATCCCAGCTCAGTCAATACTTTGCTGTGTGACCTTGGACAGGTCATGTGACTCCAGCTTGCTTTGTCTAGAAAACGAAGACAAATGATGGAATATTGTAAGACTCTAATGATGTTTATAGTGTGCCTAGCTCAATTAACCAAATGATCAATTAACAATCGCTACTCTTCCCAGGTAATTCTTCTTCCTGTTAAAAATAGGAGAGTAGACTGGAGAATGTTGATGATCATTGAAAAGGAGATGGCAGAAGTCTGCTGTAGAGGGAGGGAGTTACCTCTGTGGCTGAGGGTTCCCTCCCAGGGCTTCCCCACATCCCCTGTATGACACAGACCTGGCTAACCAGTGAGGGTGGGAAGGGGGACCTGCTGCTCCCACAGGCAGGCGCCTGAGCATGAGGTAAGAATGGCCAAGAGCCACCTTCCAGAAACAGGGAGGGTGACTCAAACTGAATCAGGAGTGGGTGAGGTCAGCCTGGGTCCCTGCAGTCACTCCGAGTGACACTGGTATATTATGCCTGGCAGGAGTGAGGGACGAATGAGGCTCCAGGAAAGCAGGTGGGGCTGGAAACCACCCAAGACAAGGAAACGGCTGGATTTGAAACTCAAGGCCGGCAGAGTGCAGCCTGAGAGCAGCAGGCAGGGGCTGAAAGTGGGCTTGGCTGGGGAGTTTTTGAGGGTGGGGTCTCCAGCTCCCCCTCTGAGTCAGCACTGCACTTAAGCCAGGAATACAGCGATCCGGCACGTCAGCCTTTTCCCTTCAACTCCACAGCTCCAACCTTCCTCTGCTGGGTCCTCCCGCTGCAGGAGCTGAGACAGCCCCAGGCAGCCCACTGTCCTCTGCCTTGCCAGGTCTTTTAACTCTTGTCACCTTGTCCTGCCAGCATTTCCTCCCTTGTCCGTCACTCCGTACAGGAATTGGAGCTCCTAGAGGCAGGAAAAACCTATCTTGCTCACTGCTGTGTCTCCTGGGCACAACTCAGATTGTGGCATATGGTGAGTGCTTAGTAGATACTTGATGGGCTGATGGACTCAAGCCCTGCGTGGGTTCTCATTGCATTTCTAACATGTGTTAGGTGGCTGTGGGCCACCTATGAGCCTTGTTTCCACGTCTATAAAGCGGCAAACAATTGCCATGAAGAACCTGGAAGAATCAGGTCAGAAAACAGGGAGGATGAAGCATCCAGCCAGTCCTAGGAAGTTTCTGATGGATAATTCTTCAGATGCAGCTTGTGAGCAGGTCATCTCAGGCACAGGAAGGTCATGCTTAAAAGACTGTCGAGTGGGGCTGGGCATGGGAGCTCATGCTTGTAATCCTAGCATTTGGGGAGGCTGAGGCAGGAGGTTTGCTTGAGGCCAGGAGTTCCAGACCAGCCTGAGTAAGAGTAAGACCTGTCTCTACTAAAAGTAGAAAAATTAGCTGGGTGTTGTGGTGTGCCCCTGTAGTCCCAGCTACTTGGGAGGATTGCTTGAGCCCAAGAGTTGGAGGTTGCAGTGAGGTGTAATGATGCCACTGCACTCCACCCAGGGCGACAGAGCTGAACTCTGTCTCAAAAAAAAAAAAAAAAAAAAAAAAGGCCGACATGGGATCAGCAAGGAAGGGGTGTGCTCTCTCCGGGGCAGCAGCCTCGCTTTCCAAATCTGTTTGTTCCCTGGGTGCGTAGCATCAGGCTGGCATCTGCAGCAGACGCTGAAGAGGGAGTCAAGATGTGGGTTCTCAAGTCAGACTGCCAGGGCTCCAGGCCAGGCCGCTCCTCTCTTCACCTGTGAAAACTTGTGACCTCACTGTGTCCTCAATGGAGGACACAGGTAGAGTTAGCAGCCGGCACCCATTCCCCATCGCTTCTGTTCCTCTTTTGGAGAAACACTCCTCCCTCCTCCCTCCTTCAGCCCACAGGTTCAGGCAAGGCTGCAGGTGTGGGGCCTGTGACCAGACCTGCCAATCAGCATGAGATTCTTCCTGCCCTGCGCCTTTTACCTGTGTGGTCACACGACCCCCAACTGTCAAAGTCAGAGTGACTCCTGGGACTTGTGTCACAATTCCCAAGAAGAGACCCTCTTTTCTGTCGAACTAGAACTTGGCATATGCACCTGGAGCTGCAGAAGACACTCATGGAGCCTAAACATTTCCCGAGACAGGGACAACAGAGTGGAGAGATTGGGAGAACAGTCTATGACTTTTTGAGTCCCCAGATCAAGTCGTGCCTGGATTTTTCAGTTTCCTGAGCCAGTATTATTCCCTTCTTAGCATAAACCAATTTGAGTTAGGTTTTCTGTTAGTTGCATCACAAAGAGTCTGAAATTCACATAGTGAACTTCCTTAACCTCTCTGAATTTCAATTTCCTCAACTGCAAAATGGGGATGACAATGTAACAATATTTTTTAGGAGAAAGGAAGTGGTGTTCTAAAAGGGCTGATCAGGGTCCTGCACTTACCATATAGCCAGATACATACTGGGCGCTTGAAAAACATCAGCTTTTAGGTGCTCCGTGAATGTTTATTAATGACTAGACAGCCAACTCCAGCCCCAGGAGGTGACCTGCAAGGGTGGGGTCCCTGGAAATTCAGGTACGGAGGTGGGAGGCACCCCTGCAGGGGCCTGAACACCCTCCCTGACCCATCCAGGTGGCACTAAGAAAAGCTCTAGTGGGGGTTGGGAATCAAATTCATTTTACAGGTGCAGAACATGAGTCTCAGTGACTAGGTCCAGTCTGATGCCAAGTCCAGCCACTCTCCTGGGTCAGCCTCTCCCTTTGGGCACATTGGTGCTGTCCCACGGAGGTCACTCCGTGCCTCAACCTCAACTCCTCAACCAAGCTAAGTTATATGAGTCTGTTATTCTTAAATGGAGCTTCCAGAGGGAACCTCAACCGTTTTTGAAAGGAAAAAAAGGAGTTACAAATACTTTCTCCCTCCTACTCGTGAGGGGTGAGAGGCGGGCTTTATCTTCTTTAATCTGCTGTCTCAGGCACAGGGAACTTTGCTGGGAAGGTTCAGTTTCCCCTTTCGGATCTCTAGTAGTCAGGATGCTGTCACCAGTTCACGGCAAAGAACTCCCCGCCCCTTCCCCACCGCCCCAGAGCCTGACGCAGATTTGCTAAAGGAAACCACCCGTCTCACAGCTTGCCGCAGCTTGCCACACCTTCCTTCCGGGCAGGCCGGGTTGGGGGGGGGGGGTGGGAACGGCACCCCCAATCCCTCCCCCCACCCCCAAGATAACCACCAACCCAGCCACATCATTCTCACACCTGGGAATTGAGCTCACTTTGGGCTTTTCTCACCTAGCCTCCTTGAGCCTCAGTTTCCCCTTCTGTAAAATGGGCATAAGGATAGCAGCCACCTCTTGCAGGGTCGTTTGGAGGGAATCATGGAGAGAAAACTCTTAGGGTGTTCAGCCCTGGCATCAGCGCAAAGTGACAGGTGTTCGCCCCTCCTGCACCCAGAGAGAGGAAGGCACGTGTGTGCAAGGTCACGCTGCTGGCGAATGCAGAGCCGGGATTCGAACCCGGTTCTACACAACTCCACGCCCAGGCTCCTTCCACCTCCTGGAGCTCAGCAGTCTTTCGCTGGTGGGGTCCTCCCCACCTCCTTCCCTGATACTTCCTCCGCCTCCGCCTTGCGGCCGCAGCCCCTCGGAGCCAGCCCTCCCCGGCGGCCTGGGTTGCTGGGCAGAAAAACTGCTCCCTCCCCGCTCCATCCACCCAGCTCGGGTCTCCCCAGCCCCGCCCCGAGGGCACTTCCTGCAAGATGCCGCCCCCCGCCCCCCCCCACGACCGCGGCCCCCGCTGACTCCCGAACACAGCTTCACCAGAGCCAGGATGACCAGGAGAAAGGGGACCGTGTGCCCGTGGGTCTCCCTGTGGGACGGGGAGGGAGACAGGTCACCCCTAGGAACCCCTCAACTGGGCTCACCCAGTCTGCTTTGGTTGGTCCCTTCTGCTGGCGGAGGCGGGATCTCGATCTCGGTGGCCAATGAGGAGGCTGAGGGGGTACTTTTTTTAGCTGCCATGGCAACAGGAGGCAGCGTTTCCCTTCCACACAGGGCGGAGCCGGCTCTTCCAAGGACCTGCCACGTCGAGGCCGCTCTGTGCCTCCGTTTCTACCTTAGGATGGGGTGGGGGTCGGAAGTTGGGTCACAACTGGGACCCAAACCCTTGACAAACGCCAACAGGGTAGGTAAGTCCCAGCATGCCCGAGATCGATAAGAGAAGGCTGCCCAGAAGAGGGACGCTGTGAGTAGGGTCTGTGGGAAGGGACAGAAACCCAACTTACTGCGAAGCAGTTGCAGCGGACACTGCACTGCAGGGGCAGGGCACAGGGAAGGGCACACTTAGGTAAGACTGAGTGGAGTAGGTGGTTAGCAAGCAGATCAGGGTTTCCAAGCCAAGACCTCCCCAGGGCAGGGTGGGGACCAAGATGAGCGGCCACAGCTGAATTGTGGATCTCACACTGTCCTTAAGTCCTGGACAGGAAGAGAGAACCAAGGGTCACCAAGGCCATTTCCTTGCCTCAAGGTAGCTTGCACTCAGTCTTGGGTATAATCATGTCCGGTCTCGGGCGTTCATTAACCTCATACTCTTCCCAGGAAAGAGGAAGGTGACCAGGTTCATTGTCCCCATTTCATAGATGAGGAAACTGATGCCTGCCTGGCAAAATATTTCACCCTTGGGCCCTGGGGCCTGGCATTGGGCCCAAGCAGGTCTCTTAAGGCCTTTAATTCTCCGGTGTGGTGGCTTGTCCAGGGAGGCCCTGTGCCACAGTTCTAACACTGTCCACCCCTGCTGAGGGTGCCAGGGCCAGCTGAACCCCATTTTTAACAAAGCAGGTGAGCTGGGGCCAAGGACCCTGCCCCTACCTCTGATGGCACTGGGTGGTGGTGGATTGAGTCTCCCTCCTCAGTCACTCTGGGAGTGAGTCCAGTGTCACCCCATACTCTTGGCCTTAAAAGCCCACAGTCTGTAATCCTAGCACTCTGGGAGGCTGAGGCAGGAGGATCGTTTGAACTCAGGAGTTCGAGACCAGCCTGAGCAAGAGCAAGACCCTGTCTCTACTAAAAAAATAGAAAGAAATTATCTGGACAACTAAAAGTATATATATAAAAAAATAGCTGGGCATGGTGGTGCATGCCTGTAGTCCCAGCTACTCAGGAGGCTGAGGCAGGAGGATCATTTGAGCCCAGGAGTTCGAGGTTGCTGTGAGCTAGGCTGACACCATGGTACTCTAGTCCGGGCAACAGGGTGAGACTCTGTCTCAAAAACAAAACAAACAAACAAACAAAAAACCCCACGATCTAATGGGGGACAGACCTATGATGACCATATGGTGTGAGGAATGCTGCAGGGGTGACATGGAGAAAGCGCAGTAGAAGCATAAAAGAAGGGGTGCCTAAGTCCACCCAGGGAAGCCAGAGAAGACCTCACAGAGGAGGCAGCCCCAACACAAGATGCAGAGGTGTTTGCTAGGCAGCCCAGCAAGGGGAGGCCACCCCAGGCATAGGGAGCAGAGGCCTAGAGGCCTGGCTGAGTGTGATACGTGGGGGAAACAAGTCTAGGAGTCTGGACTGGGCCTTTGGGCAAGAGCCAGGCTATGAAACGAATGCCCAGGACAGGGCTGTGTGCCCCACAGCTGGGTGCTTTCAACCCCCTTCTGAACCAGCAGGCATCCAAATACACTTTTCTCTAACTGGTAGATTTATGGAACCCCAAAAACCACTTCTCAGAACCCCACTTTGCAAAGCACTGGATTAGAAGTTAATCACTGTAAGTACAGTTACGCACAACCTCATGGGTGAATCTCACAGGCATAATGTTTAGAGAAAGAGGCCCAGACCATAGAGTCATCTTTCCTTTCTTTCCTTTTCTTCCTTCCTTTCTTCCTTCCTTCCTTTCTTTTTCTTTCTTTTTTTTTTTTTTTTTTTTT
>RJWJ010017149.1:0-33428 GCA_004363605.1 Indri indri
GTCTCGCTCTTGCTCAGGCTGGTTTCGAACTCCTGAGCTCAAACAATCCACCCGCCTCGGCCTCCCAGAAAGCTAGGATTACAGGCGTGAGCCACCGCGCCCGGCCGTCTTCTCATTTTCTTGATGGCATTGTTTATAGCACAAAAGTTTTCAATTCTTCCCAAGAATGGAAAAACAAGCACCACATGTACTCACCATCGAATTGGTAGTAACTGAACAACACAAAAGTGTACATACAAGAAGGGCATTTTTTGGATGTCGGGTAGGGGGGGAGGGGGAAGGGGGAGGGGCGAGGGGGAGGAGGGGACGGATATATGCATACACAAAGGGTGCAATGCGCACCCTCCGAGAGATGGACACGCTTGGGATTGGGACTTGGGGGGAAGGGGGAGCAAGGGCAACATACGTAACCTAAACATCTGTACCCCTATAATAACAATAAAAAAAAAAAGAAAAAAAATTTTCAATTCTGATGAAGTCCAATTTCTTTCTTTTGCTGCTTATGCCTTTACTGTCATATCTAAGAAACCACTGCCTACTCCAAAGTCACAAAGATTTATTCCTATGTTTTATTCCAAGAATTTTATAGTTTTAGCTCTTACATTTAGGTCTATGATCTGTCTTTAGTTCATTTTTTGTACTGGAGAGAAAAAGGAGCCCAACTTCATGCTTTGGCATATGGATTTTCAGTTGTCCCTACACCATTTGTTGAAAAGACTATTTTCCCACTGAACTGTCTTAGCCCCTTGTTGTAATTAAATTGACCATAAATTTGAGGGTTTATTTCCAGACTCTCAATTCTATCCCATTGATCTGATGTCTATCCTTATGTCAGCATAGCACTGCTTTGATTACTGCCTTTTCCATTCCTCTTTAATCCTTAAGATTAATGAAGGATAGAGTGTCTGTTTTATGCTAAATTTTCTTTAACACTGAAGACTTCCCCAACACTTGCTGATAGGGTTTTTAACAAAGGCAGAGTACACCTTACATGTATAGTTTTAAGGCAAGGAAGGGACTGTATTCAATTATTTTGTTTTCATTATACTCATTTTCCTCTAAAGTTTCTATTTTTTGCAAGGCATGCTAGTTTTTCATTATAATAGAGGTACGTTGTTCTAAAGCAAAGAAATATGCATTATTTTTAGAAAGGTTAAGTTGATTCAAAGAAAGACATTAATAATAGAGGTGACAGACGGCACAGTGAAATCTGGAAGGGTGGTACATACGGCATTTTAGGGGGAAAACAAGTTAGAGAAAAGAACAAAATAAGCAAGAGGGATACGTTTATGCTCTTGTTCTCTGAAGAGACGGGACAGACAGTAAACAGGACAATCTTTCTCTGTAATTACACAATTTCCCCTCGTTACATCTGTTTCCAACCTAACACACGAAGGAATTCCAAATCAGTCACAAGCTCTGTTTCCCAGGACTGGATTCTGTTTGCAATTCTTGTTAACAAAAGGAACAGACTGTTTCTCCTTGAAGATGAGCAGTCTAAATTAATACAGTAACATTTTTCCTCTCTGCTACCCTTGGGAAAGAATCTCTTACTTTAAAAGAAGAACTCCTCACCACTTTTTTTTGGCTGTAGATATTGCCCTCAGCAAATGTGCAGCTAAGATGTGCACATTTTTTCTGAGAGGGATAATGTACCATAAAAATAGAAAAATGGGTCATTGCTCAAGTGTGAATCAGTCTATTTGCCCATTAGAAAATTAGCATTGTAAATGGTGTATTGCTGAGCACCACTGTGGATTTTGGGTGTTTATACGTAGAGAAAAGGTTGGCCTATTCATTTAATCAAGAGATTACTGCAAATGTCAGAGAAGTTCTCTGTTCCAACCCTAAAAAAGGGAAATCAAAACTAGATCCAATCTTTCCCTCGAGCCCACATTCAAGCTTTAGTTTCTTAGAAGAGCTTAATAATACAGAGTGAAATTTTAAGCAGCCAATCTGCCACTTGCTAGCATGTCTGGTTTGATGGGGGCAGGAGCAGGACCTTTGAAAGGTGTGTATTATGCTTTCCCCCAAGTTGTCTGTATAATCCAAAGTTGGATACATCCTTAACTGAAGCATCTAGAATGCTAATGTGCATCTGCATCCCCTGGGATCTTGTCAGAATGCAGGTTCTAGTTCGGAAGGTCTTGGGTGCATTTCTAACCTATCCCCAGGACCTTGCTTTCACAAGCACCGTCTGAAACTGTTCTTGAAAAGATTACTCTTTAAAACCTAGATTTTTCCGGAAATAAATTCCAGTTGGCCTTTAAAAACCAAAACCAAAACCCCTCAATGCTTTGCTTCTCTTTTTACTTTAAATGATTGAAAAGCCATCCATTTGAGGCTTCCGTGCCCCCAATGGCTCTTAACATATGCCAATGGCTGACAGTGATGTTTACACGGGAACCAGATGGAGAAGTTACGACACAGCACAGGGTGGGACACTGCCTGCTTCCAAGAAATGGGGGCTTCCAAAACAATGGAAGCAATTCTTTGCAGGAGGCTACTCGGGTGGTGGTTTCCTGTCTTCCTTGAGCAGCCTGTTTACGACCAATGCGCAAACATTAGAATACAGAGAATATTCTCACTTTCCCAGAAAATCACTGGAAAACCTGAGAGGAGATTCCTGAAAAAGGGGAACAATAGGGTGTGGGTCTAGACAGCACAGCTTTGGTGGGTGGGAGAACACCAGGGCCTGCCCCTGCTCAGGGCTTCAATTCTGTATTTACAATCTGGCTTTGTACATGGATCATGTCAAAAGTAAACTTTCTTCTTTGTGAGAAGGCGTTTTATTAATGCATAAGAGCCAGGGAATAAATAATCAAGGGATTTTTAGGGTAAAGAATGTGAATATTAGCACTTGTGCATAGTAAGTTTGCAGAGACTACACATTTTCAAGATAACAGACTCTGAACCATGGGTCCACGGCTAAGACCGCCCCCCCCCCCGCCCGCCAACCCACCCCACTTACCGAATGCGTGCTGATGATTTCCTCAATTGAAATATAAATGACTGGTTTGCTGACTGTCACCAAGTCTGTGTATTTGTCCATATTAAACTTCTCTTCTGGCTCAGGGACATTACATGCTTCTTTGAAATATTTCCTAATAAAGGGGGGAAAAAGTCTTAAGATAGAGGTAAATTTGTGAGTTAAACAGCTTCACTGAAATAGTTAGGAAATTTTGAATGATGGCTAGTATCTGTTCTCCTAACCCCAAGCCTTGGGGGGACTTGGTATAGCTTCTTCCGGCCTGGCTCCTGACTATGAAAGCTGAGTCCACGGATTTGGATGTTGAACCTAGCTCTTCACACAGGATTGAAGACAGTGGTAAGGACCTGTGATCGAACCATGCACAGGTCATCTTAAAAGTGTTATTATTCCAAAAATGGCTCCTGAAGTTTAAATTAAAAAGCCAAGAAAATTCCTTGATCTGAGAATCAAATCTTTATAGAGAACACAATCCAAAAAGCAATTCATCGAATTTGCTACCGGCACAAGCTCCTGGGCCTACAACACCCTAATTACCCTTCAGAGCTTCTGTAACCAGTTTGACACAAATCAGAGTTAAGTCTACTGTAGTATTAGTTGGTCCAGACAATATTTGCTGACCACTAGAAAGACTGTTAAGGCCACTCAAATACATAATAGGTCTCAGTACTCGGATCCTAACAAGGCTGCTATTTGAAGATATAGCACATATAGATAGATCAAGAAAAGCCAAGCATGCTATGATAACAGTTCAGGAGTTGTCCCATGTAGTTTTTGTGCAAACCACCTTTGCATAGGTAGAATACGTATTTTATTCTACAAAGTTGTAAAGGTCTCATATACCTGAAATCATCCTTGGTATCTCTCCTATGGGAACTCGAGGCTCATGTACCAGAAATGACCTCTGCCTTCCCAGCCCAAGGCAGGCAGCCATGTTGGGGTGGAGCATGTTTCCACATGACAATAGGCCTTCTTAAGCTTTTTATCTTTTTTTTTTTTTTTTTTTTGAGACAGAGTCTTGCTCTGTAGCCCTTGGGTAGAACGCAGTGGCATTCATCATAGCTCACTGCAACCTCAAACTCCAGGGCTCACACAATCCTCCTGCTTCAGTCTCCTGAGTAGCTGGGACTACAGGTGCATGCCACCACGCCAGGCTAATTTTTCTATTTTTAGTAAAGCTGGGATCTCGCTCTTGCTCAGGCTGGTCTCAAACTCCTGACCTCAAGCAATCCTCCTGCCTCAGCCTCCCAGAGTGCTAGGATTACAGGCGTGAGCCACATCATCCAGGCTTCTGAGCTTTGGTTATGATATTTGATGGGTTTCTGAGGACCATAATGAATAAATAGGAGTGGAAGAGAGAGGATGAATTTAAGAAGTAAAGGGAGGCCTCTTTTTGGGGAATATTTTTCACAAAAGGCCATGAATTCTAAAGAGAGATGAATGATCATGAACTACCTTTGTAGCCAGTTAAGTCACTAACCCAGAGGAAAAGTGAAAAATGGGAAATGATTTTCCAGGTGAGGACCAAAAGAGGCCAAATTCATGCTATACTTCTAGGACCTACTGATGAAATGGCAGACAGAACAAATGCCAAGAAGAAAATTTCCTCAGAGAGCTTTGGGATGAGTGAATCTTACTACTGGACTCATGCTTTTCTTGTCCATGTGGAATGATTAGTGATGTAATTTGGAAACACAAAGTCAACAGAATTAAATCTGATGTGCATAATTAAGAAAGCCTTCAGAATAGAACAGATTCACACACAATCAACATATATAAAATTTGGGTTTTCCTAACCTTTCAAAATCAAATACTCCCTTTTCCTGCTATAGTCGTCCCTTGGTATACATGGGAGATTGCTTCCAGGACCCCCACCCCCAAGTATACCCAAATCTGCACATAATCATGTCCCATAGCACACCTTACAGAACCTGTGTATAATGAAGTCAGCCCTCTGTATACATGGATTTTGCATCCCATGAATGTACATATTTTCCATCTGTGTTTAGTTGAAAAAAATCCGCATGTCAGTGGACCCAAGTAGTTCCAACCAATGTTGTCAAAGGTCAGCTGCATTTGATTCAGGTGAGGCAAGTTCTTACTGATTAGAAAACTTAAAAAAACTATCACCTTCTTCTGAAGTTCAACAAAGCAGAATCAGCTATTTTGATTTTTAAATTCTAAGTACTCCCAGTGTGTAGCATACTAGGAAGAGTAAGTACTCCACTGTGTCAACAGCAGGAGCCATACACGCAGGAAGGACTCAGCATAACAGGAGGGCTATGGTGGGGGTGGGATGGAGACACCAGGCAGAAGCAGCCCTGCCTATTCTCCCCACCTGCCCTTTCTCCCCGATGGCAACTGGTAGAAGAAATGCACGCAGCCACCTGGGGTTCAACTCCAGCTCTGGGCACAGAACACATGCTATTCTTGCCATTCTTGCATGTCTCTCTAAAACCAATGGCCCCTCTCACCTGAATTCCTGGTATGTCTTTGATAAATAATTGTTCATAGATGAGAGATGCTCATTTTCTCCTTCAAACAGCTTGTTGGAAGCTGCGTGCTGAAGAACCTTGGCCACGGATCCTAAGTTTCTCCTTTGGTCAGAATTTATCTGGCCTCTGGCTGTCATGTCAATGATATCAAAGCCATCGGGAGCTACAATGGCTGGGTTCATATACCGATAGTACAGGAGGTTTCCAACAATCTGGAGTGATGCAGAAGAAAAAGACCATTTTTAAGAGTGAAAACTCAAGAGTTTCAAGTTTGTTTTTTTTTTAAGTACATATTATTTACATTTTTCAAGAGAAAGTAGATTATTTTCTGATGTGACTCCTAACAAGAAGTAAAGGCAGTGAATAATATCACACATTACTAATACAGTAATTTACAAAATTATTTTTGGTGGAAAATATGGGTATTACCCCCAAAATTCTCTAATACAAAGAATTTCAATAATGTTTGAGATCTCCAAATTAACCTCAGCTTAACCAATAATCTTGAGAGTCATTAGAAATAGAAGACCTGTAGCTCATTATAAATACCCAGCCATGGGGAAAAGTCTTACAAAACAGTATGTTGGTAATTTTGGTTCATACCCCCAAGAGAAGCTATGGTGAGATTACCCTTGAAAATCTACCTTTAATAGCTCATCTTCTGTTGCATCGGGGAATTTCTCATGGATCGAATTCTTCAGTACTTTGGCTATATACCTCAATCCATAACTACATACAAAACAGATGACAAAAGAAAATAATGGAAAAAGGCTAAGTGAGAAAAAAACACACAGCGTCTGTTCCAGTGAACTAAAGCTGAGTAGTTTTCCTAAAAATTAAACACCAAATGAGATGGGAATGGAATCACAGGACTTTCACTGATGATAATAACTGAGCCGTGTTTGTGGCTATGACAAATACTGTTCCCTCTGCAGAGAGCAGCTATGAACTTAAAAGGTAAATGTACATAATCTTCTCAAATGCTAAAACGCGATATAAGGGAAAACTCCTGTCTTCACTACGGGGGCTTATTTTACACAGTATTCCAAGAACTTTCTGCAGAGAATGTTAAATGCCACTTACGGCAGTAGATCAAGGGAAGAAATGATAGAATTGAGGACTTTGTCGGTGACCGTTCTCAGGTTCTCGATGGAGGCCTCCAGTTTATTTTTCACTTCTGGGTATGTTAGAGCTTGTTCTGTGGTCACGTCGTAAGGCAGCTTGCTGAAAACACAACAGGGGCTTTCAGTTAATTGGGGGCTTAGGTACAAGCATTAGTATTCCTGCCAAGTTGGTTCTACAGTCAAGCTTTGTATAGTGAATTGGACTTTGCCCACTGACTCTAATAACAAAATGTTTGCTAAGTGAAGGGAAGCTTCTCATGCGCAGGGGGTACCTTTTGCCACTACTGGAGCAGGAGGGACTCCAGGAGCCCCCTACCCCAGGCTCTTCTGGCAAAATAATAGGCAAACCCAGGTAATGTGGACACAGCTAACTTTCTTTCTTTTTTTTTTTTTAATTATACAAAGCAATATGATCATTATAGAAAAAAAATCACATATGAGCAAACAAAAAAAATACCAATGCAGAGACAACCAATTTTCATACCTTAGTGAATAACTTTCCAAGTCTTCCTCTATGCATGTGTGTACATGGGCCTCACATATTCATGGGTGTAATGCAGTTTGTGCATATAGACATCCCATACAGATCCTGTGTTTCTGTGTATATACATGACCGATTTTTTAACAGAAAAATGGGTTATCATATACCTAACTGCAACTGAAAAATAGATCACGAATACTTTTTGTTCCAATAAATACATATCTATACCACTATTCCAAATACTTATTCCATCATGTACTATACAAATATTTATTTAACAAATCCCCTAAAGCTGAATATTTTGACTTTTCCTGACTTTTTCTATTAAAAGCAGTACTGTGACGACCACCCACACAATTCTGTGTACACATTGTATTTCACAAGACATCTTTTATAGGAAATAAAAAGCTAGGATTGCTCGGATCTATAAACGACCATCCAGAATAAGATCCCTGGATTGTTAATCCTTACACATTAAAGTTAAGCGCTTGGTAACTGTAAAAATATACATATTATCAGGTGAAGACTGAATATGAACTATCTCCAGGTCTAGGTTTAGAAACACACGAAGAATACACAAGGGAGAGAATTACAGAAGTTGTAGCACTGGGAATCAACTGGCTCTGAAATATGAAATGTCATTTAGTATCAAGATGACCAAGAATCTATGAATGTGATGTGCATGGATATGTTAAAGGGAGGTAAAATATTGGGTTGAAAACTGACTTTGTACAGTAACTTTTTTTTTTTTTGCTCAACAGAGTTTATGAGTATATACAAATGCACATGTAAAAATAATCTTAAAACATGATAAAAAACCAACACCTTTTGACTTTTTACCTGGCCTCTCCTGTCTGTGTTTCTAGCTGGTTCACCCAAGCCTTGTACACCTCTACAGGGCTCGTGTTGATGATCAGGGACTTGTCATCGATGATCTCTTTCACCACTGGAGCCAGGAGCTGGCGCAGGGTGTTCTGTCCCCGGGCATCTCTGTTGAAGCTGACAACCATTTTGATGACAGTAGGGTTACCAGTAACTATGTCCTGTACCTGGTCCACCTTTGATCTAAAAACAAAACACAAAACAAAAAACCAATTCAAAACAAAATAGTTTGCTCCTACAGATACGGTTTTAAACAATATATACTCTTTGGCAAGCCAGGGCTTTGTGGAGTTATATTTTCCTCTATGAAGATCAAAGTTAGTGTGCTTTCAAAAGAAGCAATCATTTGTAAGGTGTGTTTTTAAGTTGAGCAATTTAAGGATCTAAAAACGAGGTCTCAGCCTCAATTTCAATCTAGAAAGCAGAGATGACCTGAAAATGGACCAAGATTAACACCACTGGGAGACAGTGGACAAGCGTTACGTCCCCTCTAGTTACCAAGTTTCAAAATGATCTTTCTTGATTGAATGAACTATCTCCACTTCTTCAAATCCCACTCAAAGTCATTGCAATGCAGCTTCTAGCCCATCTCGAGGCTGAGAGAGCCCTTCTTGACTTCTGATTGCCGATTCCTGCAACCTCCCCCTCTCATCCCTGTGCAACCTCTCGCCCTCCTCCCTCTGGCACTCTCTCCCTTTTCCACCTCCTTTCCCTGTAGGGCCTGACAGTATTGCATGCTGGTTCTTATCTTACCTACGCGGTTCCTTTTTATTTTCTTTGCTGGCTCTTTTTCCTACTTTTAAATTCTGTTTTCACTTTTTGACTAATTGTATGCGCTTATAGGGCAGATGGGGTGGATTAACGGTCAAAACCCAGTAACACCAAAGTCCACCCGTAACCATGTTCTCCCCTAGACCTCACCCACAGGCACAGCTTCAGCTACCATCTCTTTGGGACCCATCCTCTGATCTCAATCTCAAATTCACATCTCTTTCCTGAGGGTCAGTCTGGAATTTCCAATTTTCTGTTACACATTTTCACCCACATGTTCTACACCTGTGGCTCGGTGTGTTAAAAATCCTTTTTTTTTTTTTTTTTTTTTACCTTCTGACTCCCCCATTTCTCTGACCTATATGGCTTCAATTCATCCTGTTCATCCAGGACTAGCAGATCGATCTTCTAAAAAACCAGCATGGTCATGTCAACATCCTGCTCAAAAGCCTTTCACAGCTCCTCCGAAAGTAAATAGAGCCTTAATGGCTGGGCCTTCGCTCAGTGTTCTCCCATGATCTGGCCCCAACCTACCTTTCCAGCTTCATCTCCTGGTGGTTACTAATTAAGTCACACCTTGGCCAGACATATCTACTTTCTTTCTTGCACCTGTGCCCATGCTGTTTCCACCATCTCTGTGCCTTACTTCCCTTTTCTATCTCTTCTTACAAAAATTGTAGCTATTCCTCAAGGCTTTAGGCCAAGCACCTTCTCGTTCATAAAATCTACCAGTCAACCTGGTTGGAACCTTTCTTCTCATCCCCCTAATATGATACACTGTATGTGCCCTTCACTTAGTACTTACCACACTCCACTGAACAGTATTACTATTTCTCAGAAACCATTGCTCACGCTGGCTTATTATAGACACCCTGACAGCAAAGGTGCCTGGCTCATATGGTTCAATAAGTTAGGAGAGCAGTTAAGGTCCACCTTGGCTAAGGACATTTCTAATGCTTTTTTTTTTTTTTGGCCAATTCATTATAGCTACCTACACAATTTTTACATAGCTGAGTCAGAAAATAAATTAGCAAAAGTAGCTTAAGTTCCAGTAAGAAGGGAAGAGTAATTAGGAAGAGTATTTAGGCAGAGATCGCTCTCTCCACTCCCACCCATTAATGGCTTTATTAGAGAATTTTAAGTTAAATTTTCCCACTGACTTTCAATAAGCATTTGGTTTTCAGCTGTTGCAGACATGCGAAACCAAAAGTTAATTCAGCACTTGAAAAGGCATCACTCGTGAGAGAAAACTGTACCTGAACACAGCCCTAATGATATAGAAATTTCTCAAGAAATTTGATATATTTTAATATGTATAACTTATAATAACTTAAAAATAATTTTAGTAAATCAGAGATAGCTAATCACTAACAAAAGGATCTATTCATTGGTACTTTTGTATACATATTTATATACATACTTTATTTCTTCCTCCAGAGCAGTTTTAAAAAGCTTGAGGAGTAGATATTCTTCTCGCTGATTAGAAGCATAATTGTATAGTGTGAAAATAACGATATCCATAAATTTTGTTGACTTGTTCTGTGGCATCTGGAAAATCAGCTTCGCCAAGTATAAAGGGTTGGTCTGAAAGGAAACAGAAGAAAACAAAAGAAATCCCACAAAACTATAGTTAATATATTATTAAAGAGGAAAGCAGTATCCGATTCCCTGCTCTTCAGTGACTTAATATGCCATTAAAAGCATGTAAATGAGTACCTGGCACATAAGACTTCAAAAGGTATCAGCTAGTATTACTAATACTATGCTATAGGAAGCTATATTAGAAAGTTATGATAGGATTTAAATGTTGCACACTCTACATTAATATATAATATGACTACATTAGATAGGCTTTTTGCTGTTAACCCTTTGAGCCACATATTAATATTTATTATAGAGATTCAGAGGATGGGGGTGGTCAGTAGAATCTGGGGTCCAAACAGACTGGCAAGAATGGACTAAGGGCCCAGCTGCACAGACTGACCTAGGAGGACTGATGGATGAATGGAAGGAAACACGTACCATCTTCTTAGACTAGAGAGAAGAAAGGATATATTTACATATGGAGACAGCAACCTGGCCACGATGTCCTACAAGGAGAAGGGAGAGTGAGGTAGGAAGGCTGAAGAGAGGAGTGAAAGTCAGGACAGCTGACGAGGGAAGTCCCAGAAGACCATGACCAAAACAACAACAAAGACCTTAAAAGATCTCCAGGAATTTAAAAAAATTTGACATAGAGCCCTGAGGGCTCAGCTGAGGACAGATTCCAGGAGATCTAGCACCAGCCTTCACGGAAATGCGTTTTTTCTCCAGCAGCTACACCAACCACGTAGAGGTTAAAAGAGAAAAAATAGTATTTAGGTTACAGAAGGAGTATTCACATGAGAAATTTAATGCTCCTCATCTTCATCTTCCTTCTGACGGGAGAAGAAAATGTTTCCATATTTGAAAACCAATATTCATGCAATATACTCAAGCAGTTTGGTTTTAAAGCTTTTGAGAAAATCCAAATTCTGGTTTACTTTACTACTTGGGTTTACTTTCAAGCTCATAACAACTGGCTGAAATTTTATGCATCAGCAGCTCAGGACAACTTTTTCGTGATAGTTCTGTAGTGATTCTTTTCTAACACAAACTAAACATATGGGAATCATGAGAAATGAAACTAACTCCGGAGCTGAAGAAAGAAGGCTACTCATTATTCCTCCTCAGGTGACCTAAAAACTTCAAATTTAGGCTTATACTGAAGAGACAAACCAAAAGCAAAACCTATACTGGCTGCCCTGTTGCTTTGGTTAAGAATTCTTGCTAAGGTGTAATCGAAGAGGAATCCAGACCACTTGCCTTTCCATAATTTCTTCACTGATCTTGGGCTGATGTCTCAAAAGGAGAGAGAAGAAGAGGAGAAGAAACACGATTTCAAGAGACACTTCACTTGATACGACTGAGTGGTCACGCCCTGTGACTACCGGTTTTGGACTGTTTGGGGGATAAGGTTTAGTGGAATTGTTCTAAACATGTTCCTGTGCTTTTCTCTTTTCCACAAATGAGCTCCACTTATACAATAGGGTCTTATAAATAATACAAGTTTTAGGCCAGTGACTAGACTTTGACTTTTCTTATGGCAAATTCTGTCCAATTTTGAAAACTAAATCCTGAAGAATCTTCATATGCTTGGAATTTCAAGGATATAAAAAATGAGAAATGCCTAAGATTAAATTTTTAACTGGTGGTTGACTATCCATCTAAGTTATGCAGAACAAAAACCTTCCCTGCTTAAAGCGAGCCCCGTTTCTTTCTGAAAAGGTTGCTGGTGTTAAGCAGTAGATTTGATAGACAATTCTATTATTATTATACATTTCTCCTTCCATGCTGCCATGGCATGGCTATCTGTGGCATCTATATAGTTTGAATATGATGTTCTCCAAACTATTATTCCAAGTAGAGAATCTTCAGCTCTACCAATAGTAACATATTTTCTCTCAATGAGGCTAACCATACCTCTTGTTTATGGTTTATATAATGTGCTCTCTGTACATCTAATGCAAATGACATCCTCAAACAAAACTGAGGCATCGCCAGGTCTTGAAAGATCACCACGAACAGCAATCCCACACTGAGGGACACGTGGCTCTCACAAGGAAGAGACTGATCCACACCTTTTGGAAGGTTTCCTGCTGAAGGGGAGGCTGGTTTGTATCTATCAGTACTACGCAGTTTCCTCTGTGACTAATTGTCTGTGTGACAAGGGCGATGGGCTGCATCAGTGGTCAAACAGTAACTGGTCCGTCAAAGTCCAACCCTAACCCGCTAAACTTATTAGTTCTCACCAGCACTCAGGAAGCAATGGAAAATTACTATTCACTTAGATCATAATACCCATGAAAATAATAAAATAAAAAAGACGTCTTTCCTAATCTCAACCCTCTGGCTCTTTCCTCCAAAGAGCAGGCTGGTTCTGGCAAAGATCTGTTTTCACATATACTTACTTTCATTTTTCCATGGATGACAGCATCTGTTTATGTTATTAGATTTAAACTATTTCTATGAATAACTGTAGTATAATACAGTCACGAAGAGCATGAGGTCTGAAGTCAAACTGCCTGGGTTCTAAAACCCCTGTTTTACCATTTACTGGCTGTGCCTCAGTTTTCTCATCTGTAATATGGGAATAACAGTACTTATTCTCTCATGGTTCCCAGGGCTATAATAAGAATTAGATGAGATAATGTATGTTAAGCACTTAGAATAGCGCACTTGGTACTTAGCAGGTGCTCAAAGCATGTAAGCTATTACAGCCAAGGCACTGGGAAAGATCCACTGTTAGCCACAAACACAGAACATAGCATTTATCCCAAACTCATAGTAAAAGACAAATTGTTCTCACCTGTAAAAGGTAAAATAGCTGCTGGTAAGTTTCTAGTGTTTTTCTCCTTTCCTTACTTAAACTTTTTATTCCCTGGTTGTCCGTGGTGTTCAATATTTCCATTTCTCCTCCTTTTTTCTTATTCAGCTTTGTTCTGTGTGAGATTACATCCTGTAAAAAAATTTTATGAAATGACTATTTTTAAAATTCTGGTACTCTTTACCTCGTCCCTTCACCCTGAAACACACATAATTGGAAATACAGGCACACCTCATTTTCTTGTGCATTGCTTAAATGCAATGCAGGCACTGCATTTTTTTGTTTGTTTGTTTGTTAACAAATTGAAGGTTTGTGGCAACCCTGTGTCAAGCAAGTCTATCAGCACCATTTTTCCAACAGCACGTACTCACCTTTTGTCTCTCTGTCCCATTTTGGTAATTCTTGCAATATTTCAAACTTTTAAATTATCATACCTATCATAGTGGTCTGTCACCTTTGATGTTATTACTGTATTTGTTTTGGGGCACCACGAACTGCACCTATATAAGATGGTCAACTTGATCTATGAACGTTGTGTATGATCTGACTGCTCCACCAACTGGCTGTGCCATCCCTTCTTCGGCCTCCCTATTCCCTGAGACACAACACTATTGAAATTAGGCCAATTAATAACCCTATAATGGCCTCTCGGTGTTCAAGTCAAGGGAAGAGTTGCACAACTCTCACTTTCAGTTTAAAGCTAGAAATGATTAAGCTTAGTGAGGAAGGCATGTTGAAAAACAAGACAGGCCTGAGGGTAAACCTCTTGTGCCATCAAACAGCCAGGTTGTGAATGCAAAGAAAAAGTTCTTGAAGGAAATTACAAGTGCTACTCTAGTGAACTCATGAATGACAAGAAAGTGAAACAACCTTTTTGCTGATGTGGAGAAAATTTTAGAGGTCTGCATAGAAGATCAAGCCAGCCACAACATTCCCTTAAGCCAAACCCTAATCCAGAGCAAGGCCCTAACTCTCTCCAGTCCTATGAAGGTTGAGAGAGGTAAGGAAGATGCACGTAGAAGAAAAGTCAGAAGCTAGCAGAGGTTGGTTCACGAGGTTTAAGGAGCCATCTCCATAACAAAATAGTTCAAGGTAAAGTGGCAAGTGCTGATGGAGAAGTTGCAGCAAGTTATCCAGAAGATCTAGCTAAGATCATTGATGAAGGTGGCTACAATAAACAGATTTTCAATGTAGATGAAACAGCCTTTATTGAAAGATAAATAGCCATCTAGGACTTTCCTAGCTAGAGAGGAGATAGTCAATGCCTGGGCTTCAAAACTTCAAAAAAGAGGCTCTCTTGTTAGGGACTAATACAGCTGGTGACTAAGTTGAAGCCAGTGCTCCCTTACCATTCTGAAAATCCTAGGTCTCTTAAAAATTATGCTAAATCTACTCTGCCTGTGCTCTGTAAATGGAACAAAGCCTGGATGTCAGCCCTTCTGTTTATAGAATGGTTTACTGAATATTTTAAGCTCACTATTGACACCTACTGCTCAGAAAAAAAGACTCCTTTCAGAATATCGCTCACTGACAATGCACCTGGGTCACCCAAAAGCTCTGATGGAGATGTACAAGGAGATTCATGTTGTTTTCATGCATGCTAACACATCATCCATTCTGCAGCCCATGGATCAAGGAGTAATTTCAACTCTATTTATGAAATACATTTTATACGGCTATAGCTGCCATAGATAGTGATTCCTCTGACAGAACTGAACAAAGTCAATTGAAAACCTCCTGGAAAGGATTCACCATTCTAGATGCTCATTTGTGATTTATGGGAGGTGGTCAAAATTAACAGCAGTTTGGAAGAAGTTGATTCAGACTTTCATGGATGACTTTGAGGGGTTCAAGACTTCAGTGGAGGAAGTAACTACAGATGAGGTGGAAATAGCAGAAGGGCTAGAAGTGGAGATGTGACTGAATTGCTGAAATCTCATGATAAAACTTGAACAATAAGTTGCTTCCTATGAATGAGCTAATAAAGTGGTTTCTTGAGATGGAATCTACTCCTGGTGAAGATGCTGTGAACTTTGTTGAAATAACAACAAGAGATTTAGAGTATTACATAAACTTAGTAGATAAAGCAGTGGGCAGGGTTTGAGAGGCCTGATTCCAGTTTTGAAAGTTCTACTGTGGGTAAAATGCTATCAAACAGTATTGCATGCTACAGAGAAATCTTCGGTGAAAGAAAGTCAATTGAGGTAACAAACTTCACTGTTATTTTAAGAAACTGCCACAGCCACCCTAACCTTCAGCAACCAACAACCTGATCAGTCAGCAGCCATCGACATTAAGCCAAGACCCTCCACCAGCAAAAAGATTATGACTTGCTGAAGGCTCAGATGATCATTAGCATTTTTTAGCAATGAAGTATTTTTAAATTAAGGTATGTATTTTTATACATGATGGTATTGTACATTTAATAGACTACAGTGAAGTATAAACATAACTTTTATATGCACTGGGAAACCAAAAAAATTGTGTGATTTGCTTTATTGCAGTGGTCTGGAACTGAATCCACAATATCTCCAATGTATTCCTGTATTGATTTTCTACTTTTTCTTCATGAAAACACAAAGAAACAGAGAATGCTAAACAAATGAAGGAAATGTAGCAGGTGAATTTGGCTTTTGTGATATGTGTTCTCCAAAGCTGTACTCATTTGCTCTAAAGATGTTATGTAGGCACCAAGACAAGTCAATGGGGAAAAAATAGTCTTTTTAACAAATGATGCTGGGACAGCTGGATATCCACATTCAAAAGAAAGAAGTCAGACCCCTACCTTATACCATAAACAAAAATTAATTCAAAAGAGATCAAAGAACTCAATGTAGGAGCTAAAACTATAAAACTCTTGAAAGAAAACCTAGGCACAAATCTTCATGACCTTGGATTAGGCAATGATTTCTTAGATATGACAACAAAAGCACAAATGACAGAAGAAAAAATAGATAAATTAGACTTCATCAAAATTAAAACATTTTGTGATTCAAAGGATACTATCAAGAAAATAAAAAGACAGAATGGGAGAAAATATTTCCAAAACCTATGTCAGATATAAGGGACTTGCATCCAGAATATATAAAGAATGTTTACAACAAGAAAGTAGAAAGACACATAACCCAATTAAAAAACAGGCAAAAGATTTGAATAAACATTTTCCCAAAGAAGATATATACAAATGACTAACAAGTACACGAAGAAATGTTCAATATCATTCGTTGTTAAAGGAATGCAAATCGGAACTACAAGGTATCACTTCATATTTAGGATACCTATAATAAAGACAGTAACAAGCATTGGTGAGGATGTGGAGAAACTGGAAACTTTATACCTAGCTGGTAGGAATGTAAAATAGTATAGTCACTTAGAAAAACAATCTAGCAGTTCCTCAAAAGTTAAACATACAGTTACTATACGATCCAGCAATTCTACTCTCAGGTATATAGCCAAGAGAACTAAAAACAAAAAGCCCACACAAAAACCTGTATATAACTGTTCCTAGGAGCATTAGTCCTAATAGCTGACAAGTGGAAATAAACCAAATGTCCATCAATTGAATACAAATGTGTATTTATACAATGGAATATTATTCTTGCTCAAACTTCCCACATCTCGAAGCTGCCCTTTTGCCACCGCCTTTCCCCTTCCCCTGATGGTGGGGAATCCGCACACAGTAACACACTTTTGTAGAAGGTGTGGACTAGTACGAAGAGCTTGGGCTTCAAAGTCATAAAGATGTGGGTATCTGTAACGCGTGATTAGCTTTGTGAACTTGTACAGGTTAACCTTTCCAAGCCTTGATTGCCTAATTATAAAATGAGCTTAATAATAGCAATCTTACTGAGTTGCTGTAAAGATTTAAAATGTAATTACCCAGAACATTTTCCAAAGAAGAAAACAGGCTCGTAGAGATTAAGAAACATGCTCAAGGTCACATACTAATATGAGCAGTGAAGTATATAATTAAGTAGTAAAATAAATCTCAATCCTGGGTTTTGGGTAATACTGGCTTGCAAATCTGAGCTCTTACATGATGCATCACACTTATGAATAGGAATGCTAGCACTTAAAGATTACCTTTAGTTTCTATTTAAGTTTTCCTTCCATCTAGTCGGAGTCTATACTTTTTCATCCTTCCTATGCCTCTAAGAACCCTCTCAGTTGCTTTGTCTTCTTTTTCCAAACCATTCTTTTCACCTAAAATCTATATTAGCCACTTTACTAACCCACTGATTTTGAGGTTTTTAGGAGGAATGCTGATTTTAAAAGAATCGTAAAAAATTTTAAGTTTACCAGAGAGAGCTAGAGTTGCTCTATAAGAACCAAGCCAATTCCCTCTAAAATCTTTTTCTCACTAAACATACTCATTGTTAAAAAAAGAGGGGTGGTGATGGTACAGAAGATAAATTTATTTTCTATCATCCAAAGAAAAATCACTGCAGGGAGTTAGCTACGCTCCCAGCAAAAAATTGGGTCCCTTAGGCAGGGGTCCTTGCAAAGGATAAGGAAATAATAGAATAGAGAAATAAAAGAATACACAGAGACGAAAGTACAGTTTTATAGATTTATGAAAAAAGAGGGGGAACTCAGGGGACCCCACAGTATTCCCGTAAAACTGTGAGGCCCAGAATAAAGTTTCACATGGGTATTTATATGTACAGAGATTGGTTGCCAGGGGTAACAGGTTTACATGACAACAGGTAGTTCGTTTTAGGTTAAAAGTCTTCCAAAAGGCTTCTATAGATCCCTTAATTAACTCTATCTGTGTGAACAAACGGTTACAAAATCTTTCAAAGACAAACTTCTAAGTTCAAAGATAAAGCTATCACTTAACAGAAGGGTTAAACAGAGATATGATGGCTCCATATTTCTTTATCTAGTTATTGTGAATGGAGACAGGTAGTCAGGAGTCAAGCATGAACTGTCCCTTGGGCTAATTGCTTTTAGCTGCAGGTGTCTGTCTCTCAGGCAGGCACTCTTTGATCAGCTCTCATCCTGTGACTCCATGCAAACCTGCTTTGTCATTCAAAGCAGGTGAAAACCACGGGTTTGAGACTGCAGCATCACCTTGGAAAGCAGCTGCTACTGACCTTTGAGATGCCCTCCTGAGGCAACGCAGCTTTTGATATGCAAACTAACACGTTCACATATTCCTTCAGGGCAAAGCCCTGCAAAGCTCCTGGGATCATTTTTATTTCTAATATTATAGGGGGCACCTCAATAAAGCAATATTTCTATGGAGCTACAAATCACTTAAGTTTTTTTCTTCTGGCCTTAATTTCTTTCCTAAAATAAATCATACTGCTTTAGGTACTATTTTCTCCTCCATTATATTGCTAACCTTTTCCCCTGCCCTTAAATACTCTTTAAAAACATTATTGCTGTAGTGTTTAGATTATTTCTCATTTTCCCACTACTATAAATAAAGCTTCAAACACTCTATTCTTACCATCAAACTAAAAACGCTTCTATGAATAAGAATAAAGACTTCATATTTAATATTAGTTTACCTTCTAATAAATGTTGGATTCATATTTGGCATTTGAAAATGTAAGCTGAAAAACTAACTTTGTTTTACAATGCTATCAATTAGTAATAAACGCCTTTAAAAACAAACATTCATAAATATCTGGAAACCTGCCATGATTGTATTTCCATAAAATAATTAAACTATTTACTGATTTGCAACTAAGTATTTTAAAAGCAGGACACTCCTGTTTATGGGTATAGGGTGAACCAGCAGTTTAAGGCTAAAAGGCATTCTCTCAAGGACCTTCTTGAATATATTATACTTTAAAAGTTCTCAAGTGTATCAAACAATACAAACACACTTTTTTAAAAAAAGAGTAAAGTACTATTTTTTTTCTGGATAAAATACAAATAAAGTCAAATGTAGAATATTTAAATTATAGTTTTATTATTCCTGAATATTTAAAACATGATCATTTCTATTTAACAAGCTGCTCTATTTCCTTATTTTCTCTTCCACTATTTCCCTGGTATCTTTATGAGGTCTGGAGGACAAAACTGAGGCATTCACATGCCCATGTACCAGGCAGCTTTCTAGTTGTCCAGAACCACACGCTCGGGCACTGACGGCTGGGCGCTGGGCTCTCCGCCACTCACCCTCCGTGGCCTTCCAGAGTGCACCTTCCCTTCCTGACCTGTCAGTTTGCTGAAAGTTGATGTGGCATATTGGAAAGGAAAAGGAACACGGAGAGAGGTCTTACCCTAGAAATCTGTTATTAGGTAAAAATGGCACTTATTACACTGTCTTAAGGAGTTCATAATGTTATAGAAACATTAGCAGGTTTCACAGAGAGAAGAAACCGCACTGTTATTTATTTAAAAGCTATTAACAGGGGCAGTACCACTCTGCAGGGGACATTTTGGAAATGTGTAGGGGTGTTTTTGATTATCTTAACAATCAGAGGGCACTCCAGGTTTCTAGTGGTTGGGGAGCACGATGGCAGACGCTCTGCTGTCAGGCAATTTGTAGGACAATCCTGTGTAAATAACTGTCCCACATCTCACATGGCAGGACTTTTGAATGTCCTGCTGGTCATTCACGTAGGTCGAGATTCTGTTTGTAACTGAGCCTAGAATCTAACTGTTTTACACAGGTGCACGATGCATTTTTGCCCACACAATTTTAATACACACTGAATTTTCTAGGACTGCAACTGCTGTGTAAATGGTGATGGGGGAGACCGTATTTGGCTTATGCTGAACTTTACACAAAGTTCTTCTCCAATTTAGAAAATGAGGTCCCACCAGTTCTGACTCCCTAGTGTCAATCTCTGTAACGCTCTATGCTGTTGTTCTATGAAAAGGTCCATGCCCTGGTCACTCTGTATTCTCTAATGTCCTCATGCAAATTTTCATATCTAAATATGTACTTTTATTATCAATTACTTTTAAAATTTCTTTTATATTTTCGTAAAGGCCTTAGTCTTATTATGAAGGTACACATGTGAGCAGATGTTATTATTTATACAAATTTGTCAGAATGGTGAAGATGCCTTAGGAAGTATGTTACAAAAAGGGGGCATAAAATTTTACAGGTTTGAGAACCACTAACTTGTAATAAAAATGAACTTTAGATAACTTATTCTAGATTCCAAATGAGCTTAGCTGGACCAAAGTGTCATAAGCATAAATAGCCACCCACCACATAATGACATTTTGGTCAAGGTTGGACCACGTATGTGACATGGGTCCTGTAAGATTATAGTATTTTCACTGTACTTTTCCTATCTTTGGGTATGTTTGGTTGCACAAACACCGTTGTGCTACAACTGCCTGCAGTGTTTACTACAGTCACATGCTGTACAGGTCTGTAGCACAGGAACAATAGGCTGTATATTAATATATAGCCTAGGTGTGTACCATCACGTGTAAGTGCACTCCATGACGTTTGCATAGTGATGAAATTGCCTAACGATGCATTTCTCAGAACATATCCCCGTTGTGAAGTGACATGTGACTATATGTATGCATCTTCTCTCTTCTGGGAGCTGACAGTCCACACCCTCCACTGACCTCTAGCGTGATCCTGTTCTTCACCAAGAGTCCAATCTTGATGTCCATCAGGTTCAGGTCTTTCTCCAGCTGTTGATTGGCTCTAATCTTGGTCACCACTTCTTCCCTTAATTGTGCTACCTCCAGTTCCTCCTGGAAATCCAAATCACTTTGGTCTAATAGGTGTACAAATTTGCGGATGACCGTTAATGGTGGGTTTTTGGAGCCAACTGCAGAGAAAGGAAGAGGCATACTTTAATTAGGAAACCATGGAATGATTATCAACAGGAAAGAAACCAGGTATGTATGCATTTTTTTTTTTTTTTTTGAGACAGAGTCTTGCTCCATTGCTCTGGCTAGAGTGCAGTGGCATCATTATAGCTCATTGCAACCGGAAACTCCTGGGCTCAAGTGATCCTCCTGCCTCAGCCTCCCGAGTAGCTGGGATTACAGGTGCCCCACAATGCCTGGCTGGGTTTTTTTTTTTTTTTTTTCCCTTTTTGGTAGAGATGGGGTCTCGCTACTGCTCAGACTAGTCTCAAACTCCTGAGCTCAAGCAATCCTCCCACCTTGGCCTCCCAGAGGGCTAGGATTACAGGCGTGAGCCACCATGCCTGGCCCAGGTCTTTAAATAAAGTATTAATAGAAAAATATACCAATGAAAGCACTTAGTCTGTGGAGGGAATCTTTAAGACTTCCATGTAAAAATCTAGACAAGGAAACCAATCATATAAATAAATGCATGAAGTGGATATCCGGCTCCACTATTTTCTAGTTATCTACTACTCATTTATCAGCTCTCTCTCACACTGTTCCAGATTCGTGCACTGAGAAGATAGTCCTATCTGCGCCTTATTCATGAGGAAACCTGGGAAAGAAAGTTAACCTAAGTTACCTCGGCTCTGAGACCTTGTGGCTGAGTCAGATAAGAGATTTATGTTCATGCTGCAGGAAGCAGAAAGTGGTTTATCTCAGCCTGAAAGATCTTTGGGAAGGAGCCAGGAGTGAGTAAAAGCTGAATTAGCAAAGGTCAAGCAAGGGAGGATTGTAAAGGCCAAACAGGAACCAAAGGAATGATAAGTGGGATGAATGTTCTACTCGGCAGAAATAAAAAGATCTTAGAAATCGAAACTTGGTCCTGTCGTTTCTGCACAGCCCCAGGGAGACTGCTCAGAAGCTGGGGAGGGGCGGGCCTGGCGGGGGGGGGGAAGCCCCAGTCACTGGCAGAGGTGTTCTCATTCAAATTCGCAAAGAGTTTCCCTTAGCACCTGGAACTTCAGGCTTTAATTCCTTGGCACTCTGACTCTTGAAAAAATGTATTTTTTAATGTGCTCAGTGAGATCAAGTCTGTGTAAACCATAAGAATAAACTGTCGGGACCTTTGAGGATGAATGATTAGACCCAGCAATCCGAAGATGACTTGGAAGAGCCCAGTCCAGCTGTGGCAACCCCAAGAGCTGCCCTGCTTTACATCGAGGGCCCTTGCTAGTCGTCCTTGTACTTTCAGCTTGCTTCTGTGGTGTTTTGAAACTCCAAAAACAAGAAGAGCTAAACCAACAACACAAACGATTAATGGCACGAACCCAGCATGAACACCCTAATATACAGTTATCTACATTACTATTTTACCACTTCTGGTGGTCTTTAATGGAGAAGTTGCCTTGCATCATGGAACTCTTAATTTCTGGATCACTGAAGCACATGATGATTTATTTTTCTTCCATTCCTAGCAAAGATGCTGCTAATGACACGATCATCTCAGGAAAAGCCTGAGTGAGGCACCAGAGCTCATTCATGCAGCCAAGTTGTGAGAGCACAAGCTGTCGCACCTGTGGCCAGAGTGTTTGCCTCTTCCTCCCGAGGTTAGATAGTGTATCTTTGCAGTACTAATAGGCCTCTTGCAAACAACTAATATTTTAGCTTCGCTAATTGTATTTAGTTAACAGGGTCAAATTTAGTATTAAATTTAAATTTAGGCTCCAATTTAATAGTTCCTCTATCAACACTAGGCTCTTTGACATCTTCATCTGAGATCAGTTTGTGGTAGAGGTACTGCAGTCTCAGGAAATCATACCACATTGTAGTCCTTACCTACAGTGGCTACATCATAGTTCCAGCAACTTCCAAGCTTGAATGCATTCAGTGCCATTCCAAAGGGAAAGGGTGAAGGCAGATGGTGACAAACTAAGAAAAGTGATTTTTGTTTCAGATTTAAAAAACCCCCAAATCTCAGTTTTCTGAAGGTACTGAACTGAGAAAGAAATAAAAGTTACATCTCAATTACCACAAAACCACTCAATTTTGCCGAAGTCCAGAGAAACTTACATCTAACTCACTAACAGTTTCTACCAACCTTTTAAGCCATAAAATTGCCTAAATTTTGAAATTGGAATTTATCTTTATAATTACAAAAAATGTAAACAAAGGAGAAATATCATGACTACCCACAAAACCGAGTTACATGAATGCAATGAAAATTAGCCTGTGTTCATGTGGAAAATTTATTCTTTTATCGTCTTTTATGTACATAGGCAATAGCAAAACTGCGTTAATGTCAGGGCTCAGAAAACAAACCCTCTATATCCCACCTTCTTGTTAAAAATTTAAACATATCTACCAACTGAGAGACCTCATGAATTCAAAAGTGGAGAAGCTGTGGCATTGAAAAGATTGACTCTTCCTTCCTCAGTTTGCATACAAATTCTGGAATCTAGTGGGATAAGGTATGATCCACTAGATGCTACAGGATGGAGGCAGCGTGTGGACTCCAAAGCTTCCCTAGCCTCTTCTTTCACAAGTACCAGGGAGTATCTTTCTTGAGCCATATGCTTCATCCCTCAATTCAGATAAACTTAAGACAATAAAGGGTGCCAGTTAAACTAGTTACTCGGCACTGTAAGTAATAAATTTATCAGCAGGCTCTTCTTGATTTAATCTGGGATATGTGCATGCTGTGATAATGAGAACATAAAAATGTAATATATAAGGAATCATTTTATGGAAAAAGCCAAAGTAAGAGGCCAGGTGCAGTGGCTCATGCCTATAATCCCAGCACTGTGGGAGGCTGAGATGGGAGGATCACTTGAGGCCAGGAGATTGAGACCAGCCTGGTCAACCCGGTGAGATGCTGTCTCTACAAAAAATTAAGAAAAAAAAAAAAAATAGCTAGGCATATTGATGTATGCCTGTAGTCCTAGCTACTTGAGAGGTCAAGATAGGAGGATTGCTTGAGGCCAGGAGTTCAAGACTAGCCTGGTCAACATAGTGAGACCCTGTCTCTAAAAAAAATTAGAAAAAAATTAGCTGGGTGTGGTGGCTCCTGTCTGTAGTCCTAACTACTTAGGAGGCTGAGGTGGCAAGATCACTTGAGCCAACGAGTGGAAGGTTACATACAGTGAGCTATGGTCATGCCACTGCAGTTCAGCCTGGGTGACAGAGTGAGATCCTGTCCCTTAGAAAAAACAAAAACAAGCTGCACACACAAACAAAGATAGGCAGAGTTCGGACTGTAAGATGGCACAAAGTAGAACTGCTATCTAGGTGATTTTTATTTTGCTATTTTCAAACTTTCTACAAATGCAATATGCTAGTATTATTAAAAAAATATATTTTAACACATTGACTGCCACACTAGAAAAAACCTTCTGTTCCTTGGGGCCATGGGGTTTGTTACAAAAATAGAATAAAAACTTCTAAAACAAAAGGATCCTTTCTAATTTAATGAAAAATTTGTTATTTTTTATTGTTTTCTGTGTGTGAGTTATGTGCAACTTGAAAAATAGTTCTTGAAGCTCCCAAGGTGAAGAGACATGTGAGTTACATAACAATTCACGAGGCCCCGGGCTCAAAACTAGCGTGAGTTAAATATAACTCACATGGCAGTTAATATGTTAAAAACCATAGCTGCTATGGAAAGTCCAGAATGAACTCAGAGGAAGATGTTTGTAGTTATCATCATGGGGAGATGTGGCTCCGGTTTCTTCCTTTTTATTTGTATTTCCAAAAATTCTTATGTGAACATGTTTTATCTTTAAAATGAGGCAGAGAAGAATCACACAGCCCAGCTAACAAATTAAACGATTTAAATGTAAGCTTATCTTCTGATTAATTTTTTTGTATTAGATTCTTGACTCTAGCTCAAATTAAAAAAAAAAAAAAAAGAATCAGCATTTATGCCAACCCCATTCTTTTTGAAGCAGAATTAAACCCACTTGGCTGGGAAAAAAAAAAACCCACTTGGCTGTTCCCTTCCACTTACACATAGGAGGCCCAGTTCCTATTACCACGTGTTCTCTGTGTACTTGTTCAGTACTGGGCTGGTGTAGAGGCCTGAGGTGATCAACATCTACTGGAAGTAATGTGCATCCTTCTGGTCTTAGAACAAGATGGAAAAAAACTTGTCCTTGCCTGGAGGATGAGTTTGTGCTTTATTTCAGAACGCTTCCACTTACCCAATGTTTTGTAGTCATCTCTTGCTTTGTTTGCTCTCAATAGGGACTGTATTTTCACAATTTCATTATTCTGCAAAAGATTGAGACAAATCATGACTTCCCAGAGTCCCATCTACTCTACTATTTTAGAATTTAGAACATTTAAGAACTGACACTACCTAGAACTGACAATATTTAGATGTGATATATCTGATATTTATTTTTCCATTTTCTTTGAAGAATGGGTAGGATAAGCTAGCAAAAAGTATAAACAAGGCTGTAGGGGGACTGTTTACATAAAGGGATCTAAAAAGGGAAAAGAACTTTCACACAGAATTCAAATAATCCAATCTATGTTCCCATGACTACTTTTAAAAGATTCTGAAAAAATTATCCCTCCTGTTTGGCTCCTATGTAAATAAATCAGTTAGCTGTTAGAAAAACTACATATACAATGTTGGAAAATATTTCTCTAGAGTCTTCTCTTTGGTGTTACTAGACCACATTGTTCCTCTCTCTTGTTTTCTACCCAGTCCTGACTGGTATTTCACCATCAGTTCTGATATAAAAAAGTAAGACTTCAAATATTGTCACATGAAGTTCTCAGATCTATTCTTTCCTAAGTTGTTCATTTCTACCACTTAATAAAAATCATTTTATTTTTATTTAACAATGCTAATGTTAAACAAAGTACTCATTTAGTTCATTCTCAACTTAGATAAAAAAACCACATGCATTTCTCTTACATGGTCTCTGAAATACTGTAGTCGTGAAAGGTAGCTCTTTCTTGCTGTCACCATTCGGAACCAGGACTGAATCTAAAAATAAGCAGAGAAGTCAAGGCAATCACCAAACAACTCGATGTAGTTTCATGTAGTTTTCCTAGAAATCATGATATTTTATTTGATAAAAAATAAAAATTAGCATCCCACTAAATAATAAATATCTAAAGCCTACTCTTCATCTCCCATGTCTTTCATTGCTTTCTTGTAAGGCATTCGAAACATTTTACATGTTACCCTTAATCTCACTGCCTTAACAGGGGAGAGGCAGGGAAGGTAACATAGCATTGTACTATTTTGCTTTAACCTCAGTAAATAAAAGCCAAGAGGGCAGGGCATTTTGCTGAGAGTTGCAATGAGTCAGGGAATCAAACTAAGGCTAGGGTTTTCTCTGTTGTCCTTTCAATATATCCAATCCTTTAAGTTTTTACAGGAAAACGTCTAAAGAGGTCTCATGAGGAACCAACTCCCAGTAGTTTTCTGGGAGAACTGGCACATGATCCATGAAGGGCACAGGCCATTATCTCGTTGAGGAGCTAAGGCACAATGGATCTAGATCACGTCATTCTCTGTTTTCAGTTTAAAAGGTCCTTTAAACTAATCCCATTGGATTCCGCTTTCTCTCCAGCTCCATTTCAACTCTCATCTGGATTCCAAGTCATCTACAGGTCACACATACCCTTTTTCCATAGCTGCCTTCCAGAATCAAAATGAGAAGAAAACTTTAAGCCAAGCACTTGATGTGGCAAAAAAGGATATTTACCTTCACAATAGAATAAATATTATCAATGAACATTTGCCGTCTGCGCATGTACGCCTTCCGTTGTCTATATCCTTTCCAAAAAGCCTAAGGAAAAGAGTGGGTTGCAGAATTATTTATGAGCAACAGTCTCCCAGTTTATTTAGAAAGCGCAAGAGCACAGCACTTCTCAGGAGGCACTGACCTGGGACATTGTCAGGGACCCTCCCCATCCAATCTCATCTGGACACCCAACCTGGGGATGGCCATGTAACCGAGGCAGTGCACACCAGCTCACGGCTGAGACCAGTCCCGAGCTTGGGAAAGTAGAGTGAGGGTAGTAAATTACCAGGTAGGAGCCCAGTTTCCTGCTTGAAAGCCTAACTTTACCAAGGCCCCAGGTGACAAGAAGGTAAAATGGAATTTCCCCCAAACAAACAGTATTAACTGGGTTTAATTTGGGAACAAAATAAAACGCTTGAAAATAATCACTAATAAGTATCTTTACTCCAACAAGTGGCCCACAGTGGCCCAGACTGGAAAGGAAGATGCTCCACTAACTTGTGGCCTTGAACCCTTTGGATCCCTGAAAATAGGAGTGCTGCAATTATTATTTCACATATGCCCACATAAAGTTTAATGACACTTCATCAAAAATTTAATGATGCTTTACATGGTTATCATAATTACAATTTTTACAGGAAACATTTATAACAACTAGATGCAAACTAGTATCGTCACAAGGATTAAATTCATAACTTATCAGTTTATTCCAATTCATTTATGAGCATCTTTTTATTGAAAGATATCTTGGTAATTCACCCCAATTCCCTGATCTTGTTTTTCAAATTAGAAATGAGATAAAAGCTCCTTGTTAAAAAGGGCAAATACAAAAATCAAATTATTTTTGTAAATTTCTTTTCGTGTGTTTGTGTGTGTATATATATATATATTTACCTTTTTTAAAAAGGTACATGGAATTTTATTATTTCAAAAATAATATACTTGTTTGTAATGATTCAAACAAAATAGGATGAAATCAAAGTGATTAACTGAATACTTGCTTCCAGACTTCCCTTCTTAATCCAAAACCCTAAAAATGACGAATATGTTTTAAACACTAAATTTTGAAAGAATTGACTCACAGGAAGCAGCAAAAATTATATTCCATATACCCTTCATCTAGCTTCCCCCAATGGTATCATACAAATGTACTTTTAAAGCAATCCACAACAGTACTAGAAAACAAGAAGGCACGTAGATAAAAATTATGAGGGTTCCTGGAAGACAGAAGACAAGTGGAACTGCATGGAAAGAGGAAAGTACAGAATAAATTTCTGCAAAAATGGGAGAACATCTTTGGGATGGCTCTAAGCTTGAGGGAGCCTTGGGCAGCAGTCAGAGTAATTTGGGGAAATTCATTGCCTCATCCATTTGTCAATCAGTGGACACAAAAGTATGCAGTGGGGGCTTGAGAAAACTGCAAGAGGGTATAGCTTTTCAGGAGGGAATTTAGCTTTTCACTTAGTATTTCTATTTTCCAATATATCTAGCCCAGGGAAATACAAGCACCTGTGTAGAAAAACCATCTGTAAGGATTTTCGTTGCAGCAATGCTCGTAATACCAAAAATGTACCTCCAGCACAATGTTCACAAATAGGGGGAACAGCAAGACATACTGTGGTCACACTCATACAGACAGATGTTGCACAGTAGTTATGAACAATGAGGTAGGGTCACATGTATCGACTATGGAAACATTCTGTATCTTGGGGAATAGGAAAATCTCCAAAATATATTGCTAAGATAAAAAGGAAATTGTAGCTTACCACACATATTATGATACCGCATGTTAACAACAACAACAAAAAAGAAAACCACAAAATACGTATTTCTATGCAGACATCAGTACCTCAATGCCTAGAATATCTATTAGAATACATAATGGGCTGGGCGAGGTGGCTCACACCTGTAATCCCTAGCACTTTGAGAGGCTGTGGGGGAGGATCACTTGAAGCCAGGTGTTCCAGACCATCCTGGGCAACATAGTGAGATACCCATCTCTACAAAAAATAAGTTAGCCAAGCATGGTGATGTATGCCTGTATGCCTAGCTACCTGGGAGGCTCAGGTGGGAGGATTGCTTGAGCCCAAAATTTCGAGGCTGCAGTGAGCTATGACTGTGCCACAGCCTGGGTGACAGAGCAAGACCATCTCTAAAAACAAACAAACGAAAACCTGCAAAAACCGAAAAACACCCCAAGAACACAGAGAAAGGGAATATACATACCTGAGTACCTATCCCTACTTCCACTTAGCTCCTTTATTATGTACCCTTTGAAATATGCACAACACATGTAAACATACACACTCCATCACTATGCACAAAAATACAAACTTATATAAACATCTGTTTGTATATATGTGTTTATACATCCTTTATTTTTAACAAAATGGGATCCGTTATTATGCCAAGGTTTGTGTTCTTCTCTAAATTATATATGGCACCGACATTATTTCATATACTAAAAAAAGCATATCCCCTATTTTTTAATGACCACATTCTATAGCATAGATTTACCATGATGTAGAAACCTTACCTCCCCCTTCGCATACCTTTACCCTCCCCCATTTATAATACACCGTATGACGTATTTCCTCTACATACATTCAGAACCACATCCGTGTTATAATTTTTGCTTCAACTGTCAAACAAATTGAAAAACTCAAAAGAAGGAAAATGTATTGTTTTTACTCATATTTTTACCCTTCCAGTTCTTTCTTCCTTTCTGATGTTTCAAAATTCCTTCTTTGATCATTTCCTTTTTCTTTAGAGAACTTTCCTCAGCCTCAACCTTTGAGGGCAGGTTTGCTGGTGACAAGTACTCTTAGTTTTCCCATCACTCATAAAGTGTATTTTTGCTGGATATAGAATTCTGTGTTGAGTGTTCTTTTCTTTTCAGCCTTGAAAAATGTTGTGCCACATCCTTTTGGCCTCTAGAGGTTTTCATGAAAATTTCTCTCTCATTGGAATTGTCCTCCTCCCACAGGTAAGTTGTTTCTATCTTAAAGCTTTTGAGATTCCTGGCCGGGCGCGGTGGGTCACGCCTGTAATCCTAGCACTACGGGAGGCCGAGGCGGGCAGATCGTTTGAGCTCAGGAGTTCGAGACCAGCCTGAGCAAGAGTGAGACCCCGTCTCTACTAAAAAAAATAAAAAGAAATGATCTGGACAACTAAACATATATATATATATAAAAAAATTAGCCAGGCATGGTGGCACATGCCTGTAGTCCCAGCTACTTGGGAAGCTGAGGCAGGAGGATTGCTTGAGCCTAGAATTTTGAGGTTGCTGTGAGCTAGGCTGACACCACAGCACTCTAGCCCAGGCAACAGAGCGAGACTCTGTCTCAAAAAATAAATAAATAAATGAAAAGGAAAAAAAAGGTTCCTTATTTGTCTTTTGTTTTCAGAAGTTTGACTATGATGTGTCTTTTTTGTGAATTTCTTTCAGTTTATCCTGTTTGGGGTTTGCTCAGCTCCTGGAGTCCGTGTTTTTGTGTCTGTGGCCACACTTTGGAACTTTTCAGATTTTATTTCTTCAAGTACTTTGTCAGTGTTTCCCTTTTTCCTCTTTTCTGGGATTCTGATGACACAAACGTCAAGCCTTTTTTGTTATAGTTCCACAGGTGCCTGAGGCTCTGCTCATTATTTTTTCAGTCTGTTTTCTGTTGTTCAGATCTGGGAATTTCTATTGTTCTAGTTCACTGATTCATTCCTCTGTTCCTTCCATCTTGCTGTGGAGACTATCCATTGGGTTTTTCACATCTGTTACTGTATTTTTCAGTTCTAAAATTAGCTTGGTTTTTCATTTTTACATTTTCTATTTCTTTTCTGAGACTTTCTATTTTTTTCCCTTCGTTTCAAATGTGTTAGCAATTGCTTATTGTAACATTTTTATGATGGCTCTTTAAAAATCCTTCATGGATAATTCTAACATCTCTGTCATCTCTGTGTTGGAATCTAGTGATTGTTTTTTTAAACTGAAGTTGCGATTTTCTTGGTTCTTCACTTAAGTGATTGTTGTGATTGCAATATCCAAATAATCCATGTGATTGACACTTGGACAATCTGGATATTGTGGGATGCTGGATGTTATTTGATCCTACTGTTTTAGGTGACTTTCCTTGACATTGTTTTTGCAAGGGAAGCGGGGTGCTGTCTCATTACTGGCAGGTGAGAACAGGAGTCTAGGTTCTCCCCTCGGCCTCTATTGACACTACAGTGAGGAGGGCCTCCTCATTACTGCTGGGTGGGGGTGAGAACTCCAGCTATCCTCTTTTGATACCACCCTGATACCTCCATTGACCAAATGAGGGGAGACACCTCATTAGCACTGGGTGGTGTAAAAGTCCTGCCTCTGCACCATGGCTCCTTTAACACCACCCTAGCAGGGACAGGAAGGGTTGCCCCAGTATTGCTCAGTGGGTACAAGGGTCCATATTCTACAGGTATCTGGGTGTCTTGTGACACTTCAAAAGAGTGGATGTCCAGGCTCCCCATTCAGCCTTTGCAGCCATGGGAGGTCATAGCTTTTCTGTGGTGTTTGACTAGAGTAGAGCAGTTACTGTCTCAATGTTATTCTGTCTTGCTAAACTGTTCCCTTTTTGGCCCTTTGGCTACAGAGAGCAGGCTTTTGTTGGAGATTTCTTGGCCTGCATGCATTGGCATTTCTGGGTTGCCAATGTCTTTAGCTTCAAGTCTGTAATATATGAGACAAAATGAAAACCCAAGAACTCACCACCATGTCATTCCTTGGGTTCCAAGATTACCTAGTCAGTCTGCCTTTCTTCTCTCTTCCTTTCAGAGTGCTGTGTTTGTTTACATGTAATATTAGGGAGTTTTAGTTGTACTTAGATGGAAGAATAGAGAAAAGTACAAATACTCCATTTCCCCAGAAGTAGAAGCCAGGCTTGAGTAATTTTTAAGTCCCCAGAGTTTTACAGTTTCCTATATTAAGGTTGTATGAATTTATTCTTTGACAAAATCTAAGATTTTTTTTTAAAAATCAGAACTGTAAAAAGCAGTTAAACTCAAGAGGATTAATTGAAAAAGTATTAGAACTGAGAGTTCATCAAATTATATAAAATGAATATAAAATTGATAAATGTTCTATATGTAAAAAATAACAATAAAGATGTTATTCACAATAGCAAACAAAATTGAAATACATAGGAATAAACAAGAAATATAAAAGTTTCTTCATAGAGATCTTTCACCTTCTTGGTTAAGTATATGACTAGATATTTTATACATTTTCATAGCTATTACAAATGGAACTGCCTTCTTGATTTGGTTCTTAGCTAGAGCAATATTGGTATATAGAAACACTATTCATTTCTGTATATTAATTTTGTATCCTGAAACTCCACTGAATTCATTTATCAAAAGTAAGAGTTTTTTGGAGGCGTCTTCAGGATTCTCTAGGTATAAGATCATATCATCAGCACACAGGGATAATTTGACCTCTTCCTTTCCAATTTGGATGCCTTTAATTTTTTTCTCTTGCCTGACTGCTCTGGGAAAGACTTCCAGTACTATGTCGAATAAGAGTGGGGAAAGTGGGTACCCTTGTCTTACTCCAGTTCTTAGAGGGAATGCTTTCAACTTTTCCCTGTTAAGCATGATGTTGGCCATGGGTTTGTTGTATATGGCCTTTATTATTTTGAGATATGTTTTTTCTATGCCTAGATTGCTGAGGGTTTTTATCAATTTTTTTTCTGCATCTATTGAGATGATCATAAAGTTTTTGTCCTTAATTCTGTTTATGTGATGTGTAACATTTATTGATTTGCATATGTTGAACCATCCTTGTATCCCCAGTATAAAACCCACCTGAAATTGTGGAAGACACAAATGGAAAAACATCCCATTTTCATAAATTGGGAGAATATCATTAAAATGACCATACCGTCCAAAGCAATCTACAGGTTCAAGGCAATCCCTATCAAAATACCAATGTCATTTTTCACAGAATTAGAAAAAACAATTCTGAAGTTCATATAGAACCAAAAAAGAGCCTGAAAAGCCAAAGCAATCCTAAGCAAAAATAACAAAGCTGGAGGCATCACATTATCTGACTTCAAACTATACTATTAAAACGAGGCTATAGTAACCAAAACAGCATGGTACTGGCGTAATAGTAGACATGTAGATCATTGGAACAGAATAGAGAACCCAGAAATAAAGCACATACTTACAGCCAACTGGTCTTTGACATAGTGGACAAGACCATACACTGGGGAAAGGACACGCTTTTTAATAAACAGTGCCAGGAAAATTGGATTGCTGTATACAGAAGAATGAAACTGGATCCCTATCTCTTACTATATATAAAAATCAACACAAGATGGATCAAAGACTTGAGTTTAAGACCTGAAACTATAAAAGTACTAGAAGAAAACCTAGGGAAAACTCTTCTGGACATTGGTCTAGGTAAAGAATTCATGACTAAGACTTCAAAAGCATAGAAAAACAAAAACAGACAAATGGGACTTTTAAACTAAAAGACTTCTGCACAACAAAAGAAATAATAAGGGGCCGGGCACGGTGGCTCACGCCTGTAATCCTAGCACTCTGGGAGGCCGAGGCGGGCGGATCGTCCTGAGCTCAGGAGTTCGAGACCAGCCTGAGCAAGAGCGAGACCCCGTCTCTACCAAAAATAGAAAGAAATTAATTGGACAGCTAAAAATATATAGAGAAAAAATTAGCCGGGCATGGTGGCGCATGCCTGTAGTCCCAGCTAC